>JASANE010022329.1:0-104998 GCA_030248225.1 Trileptium ribeirensis | reverse complement strand
GACGCATTACGTCTCTTCGTTGAAAAAATTAAATTCGTTGTCAATATAAACAAAACAAGCAGCGTTAATTCACGCCACGATTTAAACAATGTTTCACCCATCGACTGAAATCCTCGGGAATAACGTGCAACTTTGAGGACTCGAAGTACGCGAAGAACGCGAAGTACGCGCAACATTCGTACAACAAGCAACGAGCGACGTAAATCTTGAAACGATTTGCTATGAAGATTCGATTGCCGACAGTGCAAGCTCGAAATAAAACAGTGCAATTGCAAATCGATTCAATGATTGACATTGCACTTTTAACATACGCTCCATCAAGCTGGTGCCGACAGCAAACGAGCCACGTATTCGATGGTGAACCAAATTACACATGCAGTATCAGCATACTCAAGAGCTGCTAGTGTCGTTGTTGTTGCGTTGTTTAGCGGATCCGGTCGCTGAAATTGGGACAACGAGCCCAGAACAAGAACCACAACCGTTGCAAGTGATAACGGCGCACGAGAACGGCGTTTGGGGACCTATTTCGAGTATATATATTGCCCAAATCAAGGAATTTTTTGCTGAAACTTGAAAAAACACAGTAACGAAATCTGCATAACTACACTCAAAATAGTTTTCTATGAAATTTAAAGAATTTTCTTTGTTTCTTACACCACCATATATTGATTTTAAAATTCAAAGAATATTTCTTTAAATTTAGAAGAATTATTTTTAAAGAATTATCTTGTTAAGAATTATTTTTGAAATTGAAAAGAATAGTTCTTTGAATTTTGAAAAAACATTCTTGCGGTTTGAAAAAAAAATCTTTTAGATTTCAGAGAAACCTATTTTCAGGGAGTGAGGAATGGGTCGCAAAATGTTAATATATGCCTGTCGTGTGTTTGGAACAATGATTCGTTTCATGATTACCGATGGTGATATTTGGGACTGTTCTGTAAAATATTTTTGACTCCGAAATGAGCAAAAAATCATTGCTTATTGCAATCAGGTAAGTTTTGCTTCCTATTGATGATACTCAGGCATGTTACATATCTACAGACAAGGGCTAATTATAAATATGTATGCTAACATTCCTGTAGCCTGCGTTTGGTGGAATGTTTCGTGTCATGAAGAACAAATCAGATTGTGGTTAAAGGGTAAATATGTATCTTTTTAGGCCAAGGTGACGATAGATTTTTTATCATATCCCAAATACGAGCGTCTAAGTCCTGAGCATGTCTCAATGTACTTATGCCAAAGTTCATCGGTGCATCAATGTCCCCAAACCTTAATTTATAGCTAATTTACAGAATTGAAACCAAAATTTCCAGTTTAGGGATAAAAAAGATTAACTTAATGGGGTGTTTCGGTCCACTACCCAGCGACTCCTAAGCCTAGGTTTAGTTTAAGTCTTATATAATATGTGAAACATAGCCTAATTGTTAAGACTTAGTATATAAAAACGGCATCGCCATTAATATTTCTTCATAACACTGACTTAACATATAAAAAAATATGTTTCGGACAGAAGATAAATGTTTCAGTCTACGATTGCAATTTCGGATAAGAAAACTTGTTATTTATTATTTTCGTCAAATTTAGAATAATCGGAATTTTGGAAAATGAATATATATTAAGTTTTTAATGTTATAGTATTTAGTGTTTAATGTTAGTTATACGCTGTAAAAGATCATTTTTTTGAAATATAAAATCCAACAAAGCTCGCTATTATGTTCGGTCATCATCGTATTGGGCAACGACTGGTTTTGAAGTGAAACGGTCGGATGCGCGGCGGTCTGAAAATTTCCAGCCGGCCATGGCAGCCGGCTGCAAAATTCTCAAGTGGCCGACCAAAGGCTTTCGCCGCTGTTGCCATACTGGTTCGCTTTCACACTGGTCCATGCCAAATACTTAAATGACAAATGTTGGACGTCAAGCAATTGTGGCTCTAGTGCTTCGTCAACCGACAAACAGCAATACGTTGTTGGTCAGTTACATATGCTAAACATTTAATCACGGCATGCTATGATAGTATTAGAGTGTGTTCACATTGCGTCCGACCTATTTGCACACGTAATGCATTTGAGTATTTATTTTGCATTCAAAATCTATAAACGGAATGCGAGACGGATGCTCAGATTGAAAAGATATATCCACTTTCCACGGTATACTGTAGGCGTAGACGCTGGTTGTATCGCGCCGGAAGCAGTGTGAACATGACTTTTGTTTTAAGCTAAATGCATATGGTATATCAAACCATAACGTTTTGAATTCATAAATTATTGTTACAGTGAACATGCAGTGGTGTCTGAGAAGGTGGGTGTCGCCAGAGACTTGTTGCATTTTCAATATGTTGTAGATCCATATTGCTTTTATGAAAATGACTTATGTAGCTGTAATACTGGTCACATTGCTTGAAACAGCTTTATGTCTTCATATTCTATAAGCACTCGCGACTTATAAATAGTAATCTTACGATAAGGGTTATCCTTACAAGTTAAATATAACACACCCAACTGCTTTCTGGCTTTTACTATGATAAACAGCGTCCTTAAAACCCAGCCAATAAATCTCTAACAATGCCAGATGTAGTTACGTGCTGTAACATTGTGTGATAATGTTACTTTGAGTGCCGCTAATGATATCCCAGCGATATATAGAAGTTGCTCTTTCAATTTAAAATTATGAAACAATGACTTTACAACGCGACTTCCACGATCGTTTATATAGCTCTTACGGATACAAAGATATTTCTTGTAGACTCGCTGAAGTGTGAGTTCGAGAGACTGCGGCAGCCACGCTCTAGGCATGACTTCCCGACGATATCGGGTGAAATATCTGTTACCCGCAAAAAATCAGTGTGGCAAATATAATTGAAAAACACGCAGTTAATTAGGTTTGTCGAGAGCAAAGCATGCACGGCTGTGTGTACAAACTTTCCTTCAATATTTAATTCAAAATCAACAACAGCGCCCTGTACTCAGAGTTGGAAAGCACTTTTTATATATATTTTACGGCTGTTTAAAATATAGTGTTCATCAATGTGTTTCAATCCATGTCTACGCTTTGGTAATTGTAGACGTTGCAGATAGTGTTAATGGCTACACTCAAAAGATATTATAGAGTAAGGTAAACATTAAGCAGCTTTCTACGCTCCCAATATATCTGTTGTACTTTTCGCGACAGAAATATTTTTCCGAGTAGCTGTATTGCAATCTATTTAAATTTTGTAAACCTTAAATTTCTTTAAGGGAGAGAAATAGCAAACGAGGTAACAGCAATAGAATAGATCGGTTAATGCTACTCGTCCTCTAGTGTAAAGTTAAATTAGCGGTGGTGTAAAAATTTAGATATGTCTTACTTCCTGACAAACCGTATTATGCGGCATTCCTGCAGTTCTTGGAGTAGCCCAAGAAACAACGTGATCGGATAAGAAAAATACGGGCCGAGTGTTGTACACTTCTGCAAATTTTTAGCATATACTCTCGGACTGCTGAAACGAATATTTGTTTAGCTGTGGGAGTTCTTATTCCAATGTAGTGCAGCGCTGTTGTTAAATTTGAACGCGATCGACAGATTAAGTGTATACGTATCTTGGACTCGTTCATCTTTCAAACATCTCTCATTGGCTGCTACCACTGTTTTTACGTACGCGATGTTGCAGAACGTTTCTTCTTAACTTAGTGGATATATAATTTTCCGTTAATAAAATCCTGAGTTGATGTTCTCTGAGCGATATCAATATTCCATGGAATATTCCATCAATATTCATGGAATTTTTGGTATTACAGAACTGGATAGCTATGCAGTGCCTTCACGTAACATTGTCTTCATGGATATATCTTTATATCAAATATCAGCAATTTAATTAGCACAGTTCTGAAATATTAATCCCAGGATAATTGATAATGTGGAAGTAAATGCACCCAGTAACAGTCTTGTATATTTTGTATAGTTGAACGTTTTTTGTGAACAAACCTTTTTAATTAGCGAACATCTAATTCCTGTCGTAGAAGAATTGCAAGTTCCATACTAGCAGTGAACTGTTTTGAATTTTCTATTTGGACGTATCGATTAATATTTCAGTAGTATTCTACTACAACAACCTGTGTAACTGTTTCATTTTTGTTTCTAAAAAGTACCGTATATCGTAGGGGTTACCTCCAGTGGCTTGAGCCTGCACCTCGGAGTGAACTAAACCACATAATTCATTTCCTTTATGCACACGAAAATAGCTTGCGGTAAGGCTACACGTAGATGCTGTTTATTTTTAATTGTGTATGTATGGTACGTATGTTACCATCGAGAAATTAATTTTTTGGACCTCTGTGAAAACCTGTCCACAAAGAATTAGTTTTGTCTGTACCATTCGCAAATGACGAGCATACCAAACCAACAACTGTCACAGATATACTCCTATGCCGCCGAATACGGAGATTTTTATAAACGGAATTCCTGAACTTTTAGAGCAGAATGTATAGGAGCTGCCCTATTCTACACAACATTACAGATAGCACATTTAGCTTTCGCGCGTGCGTTAGTACGCTGCAGCCAGTCGACTGTGCCAATCGGTGTAATAAACTAGCAAAATTCCGATAAGAAGCTGGACACTTGGTAGGACACACAGAAGAGATAAATGAAGACACTTTTCAGTACCTGAACTACGTAAACCAACAGTATCGGAAGGACTCAGAAAGACGTCAAGTTAACTTCGTCTACGCCGCCCTTATTAGCTTAAGCGGCACGTTGCGAGCGCAAACGAGTGATTGATCACGAACGAGCACAACAACAATAGGCAAAAGGACATTTACCGAACACGAACCTAAACAATTAAACATCATGCTAGCTGAATATGTTGTGTAGGACTAGTTGGACATTATCATAAGTTTATCTGATATTACGAATTTGCGAACCATTGAATGCTTTGAGCATAAAAGGTAATGAATTCCGTTGGACGACACTTTGTGAAGATGACTTCCAAATGATTAAGAGGGCGCTCACTGCCGAACCGTTATTGATTTATC
The DNA here is from genome assembly GCA_030248225.1 of Trileptium ribeirensis. Lineage (NCBI taxonomy): Eukaryota > Metazoa > Nematoda > Enoplea > Enoplida > Thoracostomopsidae > Trileptium > Trileptium ribeirensis. The sequence continues at coordinate 99,992 of JASANE010022329.1, read as the reverse complement.
TGGACTTTGACAAACAATACTTTTACAAACTGACGCATTAGGATTTGTCATGGGTCCAGTGCTGTCGCAAGAAGCCAGCAATGGAGTAAAGGTCTACAGTATATGCTAACAATGCATAGTTAGATTATTAACGTAGATATTAAACCATCGAGGCTGAACCACTAGCAATCTGATGCCACGCCTTGCACCTCAAACACTATCTGTTCGATCACAAATTCTATGGGGAAACCCATCATAAGCCATTGTAGGCTATGCTTGACAACACACCGAAAAATGCAATTCTTTATGCATCATTTGCCTTAAGATGTGTGCAGCAGGGCCAGATTTTGTCACAGTCTGCCGCGGCTCTAAAGCCATGCTTGGCTAGCCGCGGTCAGCCAGTGGGACACTTTTTGGGCCGAGAAAGACCCTACAAATATGTATAGCTAATAGTAAAATGAGGCTGATAAATTGTCACAAGGGTCGGAATAAGGCCCTAAAAGCCAGAAATATATGACGACAGTTTAAAATCGCTAAAAATGGAAATTAATGATAGTGATTTTCATATATCCGTAAAACATCTTTCCAGTTACAACAGCGTAATTTTCATGCATGAAAAAGCATGTTTTACATAGCTACCAGGTTGGCTTGTAAAAGGCGCTTAAACAAAAATTTTGAAAATAGCTATATTTACATATTTATTTTGCCTGAATTTTTATGCGCTTTGCTTTTAAATGCTACTAATCTTGCCTTTTTTGGGCCTAAAGCTGAATATTTTCGATGTAACACAATCTGCTAAACTGAATGTAATAAATATTTTTCAGTAACCCGTCCCGGCTATCAAAGTCTGAGACATAGCCACTCCCGGCCCTTCCAAACATACTAGCATAGCTTAGCTATTTATTTTATTTATGAAGGCCCGGATGTGGCTGTGTGTTTTTGTTACGAGTCGAAATTGGCTCTGTGACAGAATCCGGCCCTAGGTGCACGCATCTTAAGGTAAATGATGCATTAAGAATGACGATACAAACTTCTTACTTAATTTGGAGAATTCCAGATAACCTACAAGCCTGGAAACTAAAATGGAAATGCAGACGGCTTTCTCGTGATCCTAGGTTAGAGGTCAAAAAACAAGACTAATAAGGATAGTAAGTTGGAGGCAAAACTCGCGGCAAGTTGCAGTATTAATAAAAGGACGTGATGGAAAACCTACAACTAGAACCCGAAACCCGAGAAACTCCACCAACGATACTCCCTAACGAACCTAACCGACTTCGTCCCAGGAACAGGAGCCTCAAGCAACGCAAATCCCCAGTAGTAATAGTGGTAGTAACATGTATCCAAATTCTCCACAAGTATTAGGTCAGCTAAGGCAAACGGAGCTGAAACATGGTTCAATCAAAAACTATTAGGAACTCGTGCCTTATAAGCCACAACTCCGACAACTACAGCAGCCACTAGCTTAGTAGGACCAACAGTTAGATTATTAAACCAATATGCCTCCGATTGCAAGCACTGTTGAGACCACTGCTCCGGTGAATACTCCATTCGGGCACCGATACAGATAAGGCTAGGCCTTCCATTGGAGAACAACGTGGCGGACATTAAGGACAGAAGCAAAAAGAATTGGAGAACACACCACAGCTCTACCTGGAGAACAAGACTTTGATAAGCTAATGAGAAATTAGTAAATATGAAGGACTAGATTTACAGCTAGTAAGATCAGAAGACGCATTTGAAATACATGTAGCTATCTATTTCCAATACTTCATAGATTATCCAGATTTTAGTTTAGTTCGCCTAATACCGTATATCAGCGGTGTGATGAAGAGTTGTGACAAGTATGGTGGTACCTATACTATAAAAATCTCTCTCTGGATCAATTGTTATTAGAATTATGCTCACATTATTTTGTTCTAAGCCCAGACGCAAAAATCTTATATGTAATCGATACTAGATGATACGCCCAAGTTATTCGTACCAAAAGCAATGTTTCCGCACATATCCAAGCTTGTGCACAATACTTTGTATGGAGGTCATCCATGTCGAGATAAAATCCTAACTAAGTTAGAACAATTTTATTATTGGAGAGGTATGACATAAACATAAAAATGAATGGATTCAACCATGCTCATTATGACAAACTGCGAAACATCTAGCTGTAAATACACGGGCTAAAGTAGGACGAGAGTCAATTGCAAATCGGCCCATGCATCGGACCTTCGTTGATATTTCAGACATAATAGTTAGGCCGCATAGAGGTAATCGTTATGTGGTAGCATACAGAGACCAATCTACAAAATTCGCAGTGGCTGTGCCATTGCCGCATCAAGACGCGCGTGCCGCTCTAGAAACATTTTTTCCTCAGGTAGTAAATCGCTTTGGTGCTCCTAAAAGAAATATTTTCTAATAGAGCAGCATTTACCACAGATATATCCCGAGTATTATGTGCACAAATAAGATCAGTTTAACATCTAAGGTTAGCTCATCGTCCGTAGGCTAACGGGGAAATAGAAAGATTTTAATACGACTTTACTGTATATATATGTTAGGTGTTAGCACGTCACAGGATGACCATATGGTTTGGGATAATCTTTACCTTTCTGTATAATTGGTGCATAAGGATGCAGCATATAGCGTGACTCGATAGTCACCCTTCCTGCTCATGCATGGATTTTATCGGCAATTACCGGGGATCACCAATTGACTAAATCATCGTGAGCATATCGTAGCGTAAAATCAGACCGAGTAAGCGTTCAACATTGGTTAACGACAATGCGGGAAGAGGTTTAGCGTTCGACTAAAGCTGCATAGGAAGCAAATGGATCGAGATACAGCCATAGAGCTATAGAACCGCAACATCAAGTAGGTGACTTGGTATGGACCTATCGCCATGATACTTCTCCTGGTACTGCTAGGGAATTGACACCTAGATAGCGTGCACCATTCAAGATAGTAGAATTGATACCGCAATGTTTACGCATACGATTGAAAGAGCCTTTCACAGCTCGCACACACATAATGCATATTATCATAACAAAACCATGTTTTAAACAAATGCCAATGATATCTAGCGTTCAGAGTGTGCATACTGCAACACTCAAAACTGAATTTCAAATATCAGAAGAGCAAATTATTGCTAATAGCGATTTTATAGGTCAGATCGAGTAGTAGCATCCATGCTAGCGTCAACGCACATACCACCGATGAAGATAGCTCTGAAATACGAGAGCATAATGACCAACGCGTTTATAGACTAGCAAATGCTCTATTAGAAGCACAACAAGCGGCAGTAGGACCATCTAGACAGGATCTACAGGAATTATGCGATCCATGACCTCCGCGTGATAGAATTGCAATAGATGCGGATAGTGAACCAGATGCAAATTGGCCAACAATAGGCCCAGAGTCCTTAGCTGAAGAAAAGGAATTTCTGCATATACCTGAAACATGGCAGATACAGATATAACATTTGAACCCCTTACTACAACAGTGACGACAGAATTGCAACAATAGATGCGGATAGTGAACCAGATGCAAATTGGCCAACAATAGCCCCAGAGCCCTTAGCTGAAGAACAGGAATTTCTGCACATACCTGAAACATTGCAGATTCAGAAATAACATGTGAACCCTTACTACAACAGTGACGACAGTAGATAACATATCAGCTGCAAAGGGTGAGCTGGCGTACTTTCTTATATATACAATGCGGCAAGTTCCATGCGATCCTCAAATATCTTTGAGCGTCGAGTAAAAAATGCCATTTATATCGTCAATATTCTTCAACTGAGGCGCTTGTTGCTAAACCAACCGGGGAAGCATGGAATTGAACTTTTAGCAGACGCAGATGTTCTTGCGACCTTTGCATGCTGTTTTGCCTGTTTGTTGTATTAAGAAGTCCAATTCAAAAAATGTCTTGTAATGTCGCTGATGGATCCGAGTGTTTGCAAATTTAGTCAGTATTATCAATGTCATTTCCGTTTTCGGCAGCCTGGGAAAACGAGTTTGGCTTCGCATCTTCTTGGGACATTTTTGGAGCGATGGCATTGTTTTGATTATTTTTGGCCGCAGTACTGGTATAGGTTATATCTGGCGAATAGGCAGTGTGTTGTGCAAAATGAGTCAGTGCTTGAGCGACATATGGTAATTTTTCTTCAATTGGCTCTAGCCCGGAGATGGTCTCGTTTGTAACCGTTCCTGCCGAGTTTACGGCCTTTTCGATTGAACCACTTTTTTTTGGATTTTTTGCACAGAATCTGCACAAAGTCATTTGTCGATAGTGTGGGTATAATTTCTTACTGGATGCGTAACACCAGCGCTGATGTAGTGTATCCAAGCTGCACACGGACGCATTCGAAGCGCGTGTCACTTCATTCAAGTTCATATTCACTGCATTGAGATGTTCTGCGCATTTGGTTTGAATTTTGGTGTCGATTGACACTTGAAACACTTTGGTGGCTTGTTAAGCTGATTTTTGAGCGTATTTTTGTCGGTGGCTGAGAGTATGGCATGTGTCACTGTAGTATATATGATTTAATTTGTTTTGTAATTGCATCACTTTTATAAAGGCTGTGCATATATATGTCCTATATATTGTTTTGCAGCTTTGAACGGATGATTTGAGGGCAAAGTCTTCGGTAAAATATTGGAGTGATATATGCAATAACTAAATTATTTAATAGCTCTACCAATTCAATTTACCACGTTAATTACATCGCATTGGGAGCGAAGCAGAACTGAGCCGACTGGGGCAGGGCTGCACAATATAAAGTTAAATATATATAGTCTCCATGGTGCAATTTTGGATCGGCAGCTGCGAAAATAGCATTAGCAACTGTTGGAAAATATTTTGGGCCAATTTATGTAGAACTGACAGTTTGACAATAGCTATAATCATCCTAGACGTTGAATAAAGGTTGGCGCTGAATTATAATTTATAGGATTCATATTTTCCATAATATAGGTCCAACGATTAATGCTGAATTTGGTTCAACCAAGGCTGAAATCATCACAAGATGCTGGCCATGGCACACGCTCCACGCTGATGGTGTTAAAAGCGAGATAAGTATATACCAACTATTTTTGATGAAACATATTTAAGAATGCAGTTGGCAAACATTGTAGCCCTAATGGCTTAGGAAGAATTGATGAAACTTAAAACCGAAGCCTCTTTAACCGAATTCAGTTAATATTCAATATTATTCACATTTCAATAAAGTGCCTGTTTCGTCTGAATTCGTATGTTTCAGTAAACTGTGTTTGTTTTACAGCCCACATTTTTGATGTTATGCTAGCAGCTGCTATTAGCGATTTGTGCAAATACTGGGCATATCGAGGTTTTGGAGCTATAAATATAAGCCTGTTTTGACAGTGTCATTCGACCGAGTTGTTCATAATTTATTTACATTATTTAATTAAATATCCTTTATTACTGGGGATATTGCTGTAAGACGATGGGGTAAGCGGCAAGTGGGTTTGCCCCTAACGGTCGAGCCCCTTAAGCTAAAACTAACAGTGCTCATGCGGTCGCTGCGTGACGAAGGTGCACGGAAAATTTTGGCAGAAAGACGCAGAAATAGACTGAAAATCCGCAAAGATTGGGGTAAATTGGCAAAAAGGGAAAATTTTAGTAAAATTGAGAAAAATTTGAGTTCCTGAAAAATTAAATATGCCACGGCCTACCCCACGCCCACAGAGGACCTCCCCTACTTTAAAGCGGCGGACCTTCAACACTTATGGTCTAAACCATATGCTCATTTTTTGCGTAGTAAATGATGATGTTATTGGCGATCGTCTCAAATCAGCACTGCTTATCATGGATTATTCTTTCACGCCAAATCATATGTACATTTTTCGTTTACGCAACCAATAAAAATGTTATTGGGGATAATCTGAAACAAGATTTCAGTGTCGTTACTGCCGTATCATCAGTTGATTACTTCAGATATCCCAAACAATATGTACGTTTTTGTTTTTACATCAAATAAAAAATGTTATGGGGACCACCTTAAATCAGATTTCTTTCAAATCTGCTATGGGTTGTGGACTTATAGGTCGCAGATGCGGACATGGATCACTCTTCTGTCGACCGGCTCTTAGTGTAGAACTCAAGTACTGAACAATATTCAGCAATTTTAATAGCTAAAAAACCCTAAAATGAAGTTGCAAAAACAGTAATTTTGTATTGAGCGGTTATATCTAAATACACTGCCATTTGGCTAAATGTTTCTATGTATGCTAAGCTGTTCGCAGCAGGGACGCTGACATGTTATTGAACCTATGGTAGTGGAATTTCTAACGCGAAACATAGAATAATCATTGCGTAACAAGTCTATACATAAGATCCTGTTACGTTATTTATGAGTTCAAAAGTGCATAAAGGCGGACTGTGGTATTTACTTGCACCGTGGTAGACTGGAAATAGTACACTCGTGCTTTTTAGAAGTTTCTGGTGATGCCGACCTTACCCTTTTACTTTTGGAACTGAAAAGTACATTGAGACTATTAAAGCTTTGAATCAGGGTCCACTAGACATTTGATAAAGGGATCAGTCTCACCCACGTGTTAAGTTAGATCTATGAAACCAATGGCATTTTTCCAACCATACACCTCAGTATTAGGGGTCAGTGTGGGTTAATGTTAAATAAGTCAAAGGTAGTGATGAAAACAACTCCAAATCGGGTGAGTCCTACTGTTCCATTTATGTGCAATTATAACCCTAATACTGCTACAGTGGTTGCTTACTATGTGGAAATAAAGTCTCAATGTACCTTTAATTTTGCGTCAAAGTTTAAGTAATTTTTGTTACATAGTACCAAATATGGTTTTATCTGTAAATTGTCATTATATATAATCACCTGTAACTTGCATTGTGTTTGATGCATATGCAACCTTATAACCTCGGGACCATAGAAACTTTATACTGCTGGTCTGTTATAAGACGAAGAACATGACCTATTCTGTGTGCCAAAAAGTATATAAAATTGCCTATCTTAAGGAGCAGAAAACAACTCCCAACGAAATATGTTTTGACATACGAATATTTTCGGTAAATCGGGTTCGCCAACGATCGGCGCTAAATTCTTCGAAAACCCCTAAAAACGTATTTCAACTATTCATATTTTTGGCAAAAGGTGGACGAACCACATTCAAGCCCCCGCCCAGGGAGCAGTCTCACAAAAAGTGTTGCTCAGCTAAGTTGAGATTTTGATGAGCTGATTCCGCATAATGGTCTCTTCGATACGAGGCCTGCGTCCTGAGATATGAGCTGCCAAACTCTGGTATTCGTATCATCAGATTTCGCAAAGAACTCGTAAACATGTTTTTGCCATTATGATCCGGAAGATTGGGACGGAGCTGAAAGCGTTCAGCTAAGGGTCATATCGTCACCACTTTTGATATCCAGCAAAAAATTGACAAAATTTATCCAAGATTAATTAAGAGTGACACAGAAGGAAAAAAGAAATTTTCGCGATTCTTCCCCTAGGGCATTCGGTGGAAGTCCCGGTCACTTTGCTCGCTCAGATTTAATCAATTTATTTTAGATGAGAAACGAAATTCACTAAATAAGTACTAAAGCAAAACAAAATTTGCTGTTTATATAGTTTGTTTAGGATATATATACAAAATCAATGACAGAATATACGTTTAAACGCTGTCAGTCTTATTAAAAGTCACTGATCAGCTATAGTGTTTTATATTTTGCTTGCCTAGTTATTTGTCTACTCACTAAAGCAAGATGAACAAGTTCTGCTATAAAAAAGCAATCTTCGGTTGCAATGTCTATGCATGCAATTTGAGTGTTGTTACAAAATGCGTCACAGCACTTCTCGATTTATACCGTTCCAGACATACAAAGGCTTGCCTAAATGTCCGATATGGAAAAGTACTTCAACACTCCGATAATAAAATTTCCTTTAAAACAGATTCACCTCCAATGCATCAAACGTGCACAAATTGTGATAATCCAACACAGTTTCCGTCGTTTCGCTGGTACTGCTGCTCGTGAGAACAAACATTTTTCTTTCCCGCATGCATAACCTCTTCTATTTCTGATCGCCTAACTTGCATAACCATTGCGCTGCTAAAAAATAGATACCGGACTCAGCAAATAATTTCGCTTAACGTTGCTGAGACATGAAAAATAAGTCACCGTGGACAATTTATTCCACAATTTAACGATCGCGAATAATCGGGGGTAAAATTATTGAAAAAATATTTGCCATTTATATACTTTTTCCACAATTTAACGATCGCGAATAATCGAGGGTAAAATTATTGAAAAAATATTTGCCATTTATATACTTTGAATTCTAAAAAATTTCGAAAATTGATCCACTCCTCCCCGTCCTGGCGGGGAAATTCGAGCCATAGATCCCCCTGGATGCGCCGTTGCTTGCTATGTATATACAAACGGATTTTGGTAACACAATAGTCTCGCACAGTATACAGTAAAATTTTAGTCATTATGGCAATGCATCACTAATGTTTAAGTTGCACTAGACATGTTATTTTATACCAGTTACCGTGAGTAAACTTGCTTGCAAATCATGTGTTGTACATGTCGAATTACGTTTTACGAAACCCATGTTGCAACAACATCACCACATTATGCTTAACCAGGGTTGGGCAACGGAAAAATGGTTTTTCCCGTTTTTCTTACCCCCCCAAAAAAAAAAAAATAAATGGAAAAAACTATTTCAGGAATTCGGAGTCGAAAATTAGTTAAAAACCGTTATGCAGCAAAATATTACGGCCATGAGCATTATTTCCGTCCATTTAAACAGCCTTAATATTTCAAGTATATGATTTATATGGTAGAAATGGTATAACTATATCTTCTATGCATGGACTAAACTTAAAATCCTAAGTTCAAGCATAGCTTGCTTCCCCTTCTGTATCAGAAACTTTTGCCTGATGGTAAATTTAAGTTAAATTGGCGCGGTACTGTATAGAGCCATGGGATTTGTATTGAGGACATAAAAGCAGTAAACCAGGCAGACACAGACTGCACACATGCCGACAGGAGGATATGGGACGGGGTTGGTTACCCATAATCAGCCCCCCACTAAAACAAAAGAAAACAAACCAAAAAGCTAGAGGTTACACCCCTTGGTGGTCGCCCACCATCTCACTCCACACACTGGTCCGTTTACCTGCTGGGATAGAAATTACGGTGCATTGGCATTTAACAAAGGAATTCCACCACAGGTTCTGTCTCCACCGGCGCGACGTTTCTATCAATATTGAACAGATGAAGACGTGAGAGATGGTTTGCATTATATATAATATACAAGCAGCGTTTTAACATGTTATCACGCAAATACCAAGTTGGAAAATACAAGTTTACAGGTGCATATGAAGTTCCTTCACAATTAATTCGAACCAAATAACTATACGTACTCCTCCTATCGATATAACCACAGTGTGGTTTTTATATAACTCTGCCCTTTGCAAAATTCAAGCGCCGCTGCACTGTGCGGTTGCAAATTCTATGTGACAACATTGCTGTTTTAGACCTTTTTCAGTAATTAAGGCATTTATAATCAACAACGGGATTCAATTTCGCATAAAATTGCGTTTCCTGCCATTTTTCGCCGAACAGCAAAACTTTGACTTTTTCCGTTTTTTCCTGAAAAAACCCTGTCCGACTTTTTTCGGAAAAAACTAACCCTGTGCTGAACCAACTGCAATAAATATATAGTTAATATAAAAATAATCGAAATTTCATGTACCATTTGGGCTCAAATATCGTAAAGATAAATTTTTATCTTGGAACTATTTCAAAACTAGCATTTCCCAATTTTACCATATTCCATAAATGTCCATAGCTAGGGTCTACCTAAAGATCGAGCTCCTCCCCTATGTCATATTTGCAGCCACCTGAGCGCCTCATGTGTGCAGAAAATATTAGCTATTAGAAGCAAAATTGCAAAAATTCTAATGGATAATGGTGGCACATAAGCAAAATCATGAGGAAAATTAGGGAGACTGGGAAATGTTATCGGTTATCCTCCTGCCCTACTCCCCGTTCACTTGCTGTCCCACCGAGATCATCTATTTCCCCTGAGCCGATGGACTTTGGGCACTTATGCAATTATCCATTAATTTTTCTTGTAATACTAATGTTCGCTTCTGAATACTCGCTTTCAGTATACAGAATAGTATTTCAGATAGTGTAAACAGTTTGCAACTTGACGCTATGGGAAACTGCTTTTCTCGATTTAAAAAATTCGAACTTTACCTAACGACGTCTTCATTACAACTGACTGACGATATCCCAGTGAATTGCAGCTATCACTCACCGACGCAGAAATGTAGTGAATGCATGTTTAACTGCCCTACTAATCCAGCGAAGCCGAAGCAAACTGACCTTACAAGGTATGAATTTTTGCCCTAAATATGTGAGACCTAGAAAGAATTGATTTAAGTCATGTAAGTAAATATATGTTTAGCAAAGCGCCTTTTCACTATGACGGCTAGTAATCCTTATTTTACTGTTTGTTTTATACAAACGCCTACGTCATCAAGGACTCAGCATATGTAAGTTTTCTCTATGTATAACCTCTCATAACACTTTCAAGGGGGACGGACAGTTTGGTCCCGGACATTTTGGTCCCGGACAGTTTGGTCCCGGACATTTTGGTCCCGGACATTTTGGTCCCGGACATTTTGGTCCCCGGACATTTTGGTCCCGGACATTTTGGTCCCGGACATTTTGGTCCCCGGACATTTTGATCCCGGATATTTTGGTTCCGGCCATTTTGGTCCCAGGAAACTTTCCTCCAGTAAAGTTTGGAAACTTATCATAGCTCTTCAAAAGGAACAAGCTTATACTGATACTCAAGTCGCGCGCATTGAAGCCGGTCAGCTGGTCACCAGACGCATTAAGACAAAATACGTAAAAATGCAGCAAAGGTAAATTATATATGGTCGCGGGGTTGCACTTGCCACATGGAGTTAGGTGTGGGCAGGGCCGTCGCTACAGTGCCATGCCGGGGGCGAACGGTACTTTCGCTTGGGCTAATTTACAGTACCAACGACAAAATTTCTGCAGGGGCCGTTGCATTCCTCGCCTATCAATGGCAACGGTCCTGTTTAGGCGACGGCCCTGAAAAAATTTTTTCTGTGTTTTGTACAGGGGCGTAGGCAGAAATTTGGTTCCGGGGGAAGTTTCAACGAAAAAGCTTACATGTATCCTACCCCCGTCGCCTACGCCCTGGTTTTATAGCCACGCTAAATCAGCTACATATGTACGGGTAGTTCGTAGTATTTATTGTAGTAGTACTAATAATTGTAATAGTACTCACATGACGTAAATAACTTAACTTCGCCTTGGCAGTGTAGTGATTGGTTAAAATTAATCACGTGCTTGTTATTGGATATTAACAACGAATTAGAATTACCCATATTGGGCGCTGAGTGGTTTTAATGCAACTATATAAAGATGGAATATGAAGAATTAAGAATTAAGTTTTGTTTGGCAGGCTACAAAACTGCACTAGAAAACGAGTATTATCCATGAAAGTGGCGTAGATCTACCTTACACTTTGGGGGGTCCGGGTCCTTCATAAAGGTTTTTTCAGCGGACATATCTAACGCAGCGCTATAAGATGACTCCATTTTCCCACATACGCAAGTAATCAGAGAACCGGCAGGACGGCGTGTTCAATTTTGTAGCAGGGATAGGGCCAAAATTTGGGGGGTCCGGACCCCCCGGGTTCACTTTTTCTACGGCGGGGTTGCCCCCCTCGCCAGCATGTATGTTCCTGGTTAATGTAGTTATTTCCAGTTGATATTTCTAGCTTCTTTAGTTTCCTTATAAACGTGAAGCTTAACGATTTCTTTACTTACTGTTGAATGATAACATAATGTTTTAGGTTGCTACGTCTTTGTAATGCACTGATTCAGGGAGAAAAGACCGATTTTCAATTTTTAGAAGCAGTGTCTCATTGCATGATGAAGTCATAATTTGAAAATAGCCATAAATAATTTAATAGAATAATTCTTTAGATAAATAATTTCTGCTTTTCGTTTTGCTTTAAATACATAATCTCTAGTAAACTGCTGATAACAAACAGCATTTTATATTACTTTCCTTTTGCACTGAGCGCAATATCCGAGATTCCGAAAAGTCAACGGACGACATGTCGCAGTTAAAAAAACCTGAAATATAAAAATCTGACATACAAATGTCAGGGGACCAAAATGTCCGGGACCAAAATGTCCGGGGACCAAAATGTCCGGGACCAAAATGTCCGGGACCAAAATGTCCGGGACCAAACTGTCCGGGACCAAAATGTCCGGGACCAAACTGTCCTACACCCCACTTTCAACGATAATATATATAGTAGTGTATAGTATTTGTAACGCCACTACTATTTATTAAAATTTTATGTGGTATTCATTCGCCTTTAGCATTTATGTATGCTATTATTAAGAGATCCGTCGACATCTGCTGCATATCAGAACATCGATTGCGGGACAATGGAGTCAAAAGTAAATCACACCCTGACCATAATATCGGCATCAAGCCATACAAGCTTCTCTTTTCTGGAGGTTCCGATGGTCACCAGGGTGTAGGATTTGTCCTGTCACAGTCAACGACAACAAGTATAATGAACTGGGAACCCATCGTCACCCGTGTTTGTCTGGTGCGTCTCCGTGCTAAACCAATGAACATATCCATAATTGGTGTTTATGGACCTCACAGAGGACGCAGACGAAGAAATCAAGGACCAATCCTACGAAGCCCTCGCCGCGACTCAAGATTGTCCGAAAGGCGACATTGTCATAGTCGCCGGTGACTTCAAAAGCCAGGTGGGCCAGTCGCATGGGAATGAAACAGCATTGGGTAGGTACAGCCTCGGAAGCAGAAATGACAACGGCGTGAGATTAACATCGTATGCTGAGACATACTCGCTTTTCCTGGCAAACACCAACTTCAAGCATCGTAGGAGACACCTTGAAACGTGGTTGAGCCCAAGAGGTCAACGCACCCAGATAGATTGCTGCCTTATGCAGAAAAGATGGAAGACCTCGGTCACAAACTGCTGTTCCTACTGGGGTAACGCTCTCCCAACGGATCATGCACTGGTTGTGATGACTGTGCGACTCAAGCTTTCCAAAGTCGTCATGTGGCGCCGAAACGACCAAGAATTGATGTGAAAAGACTCCGCGAGCCAAGCGCACAAGTAGATTTTCAACTAGCGCTGCGCAATCGTTTCAACGGGCTTGACACGGAGGGGGAAACCGTCGATCAGATATAGTGCGAAATGTCTTCTGTGCTATTAAACTAAGCCCAAGCTTCAGCCCGAGCCATGCCAAAGAAGAAAATCCGCTGGATCTCGTACGGATCAATAGCAACCGCGAAAAAAATTAGCCAGCACCGACAACCTCCAGAAAAGAACGATCCTGAAGAAAAGTCTAGACGCAGGTATATCATCGGACAAAGACGAAAAGTGGAAAACTTTCGCTGATGACCTCAATAAGGCAACGGTCGCAGGGGACTACGTCAAATTCTTCAACCTCGTAAAAGTGTTCACACGGAGAAATAGTGGCGTCAGCGATGTCATAGAGGACAAACTCGGCAACCGCCTTACAAATTCTTCCGAGAAAATAGAGCGCTGGGCGGAACAATTTTGCGAGCTGCTAAACGTGGAACCGCCTGAGCATCCCATTGGGAAAAGTGAGCTTGGCTGGCATGGGTATTACACACTTGAGGCAGACATGCCGCCATCAAAAGGTGAAACAGCTTCTGCCATAAAGAAGCTGAAAAGCAACAAAGCGCCTGGTGAAGACGGCATTCGACCAGAAGTGTTCGAGACAGGTGGTCAACCTCTTATTGATTCGCTGCACGTACTGCTTCAACATGTATGGTCGGCGCAGAAGATTCCCGATGCCTGGCGAACAGCTGTCACTGTGCCTTTTTTCAAAAAGGGTAGTAAGACTCAATGTCAGAATTATAGGGGCATCTCGTTACTCAACATCGCTTTCAAGATCTTGGAATCGGTTGTCCTTGAACGATACAGAACGTATCGTGATCACTCTAAAAATTTGCGTAATTTTATTTTAATTTTTGCGAACACAAAATGGTTACATTTTAATCGCGAGCGCTGTGTTCGTGAACAATTTTACGCTGCATTTCAATTGACAAAAAGCGTTCCTTAACAAATTTTATGCAAAATTACAAAATAGGATGGTTGGCCGGATCACCTTCAGTTTACTCGCGCATTAGCTATACATCGGAATACTTTATTTGTTTTAAGATATTTAACTTGTTGAACCAATTCTGTCAAATGTTAAAACATACATTATACGTAAATACAAACATAAACTTAGGTGATAAAATATGGAATCCAGTAGAGCGTTGTTTTTTTATCATTCAAGAGAGAAAATCAGTAGTATACCACAAGACTTCTCCAGGCAACCTACGATTTTTTATTCCTGTGATACTCATGTATAGTTAATGAAAAATTACTCACTGAAAACGTTTATAGATTTAATTAATTTTCTTGGGCCGATATCAGATAACGTCCCTAGAATTATCCACTGAAGCATTGTATCGCTCCTTTTCGCGCATTAATTAAATGGTATGTGGTTTATTAGCGTCTATCAAAAGAGTTTGTATTAAAATACTTATTGTGACTGGTGAAAACAGTCTTTTACGAAAACTACAGACACCACACAAATTGTCATAGTGCTACAAAGCTAGCAGAATCTATGGTGACGTATATTGAAGTTTGAATAGTTTTGGATGAATGGTTCATATTAAACAACGAATTTCATTTTCATTTTACAAATTGTGTAGTCTAGATATGGAAATATAGCCTGATGTCGTCTAACGATGTCACGTTTATGGACTAGATGTGATATCGTTAGAGTAGTGAAAAGAGAAGCTTAGAGCTTGAGGTTCGGGGTGCAGCAGCACCCGCCCCACGGCTTAAGGTTTATGCATGAGTCAATTTTAGGTGTGTAAACCACGGTGGTTCTTTTGGCAAAGTCGCTAATTGATTCTTGCAGAAATTCGCGTTCACATTTTTTGGCATTAGTATTCGTATTTTTGTGGACGCGAACATGTGCTCTGCGATGTACGAATACTATTCTAGGTTCGCGCACATTTGTCTATTTTGGACGTTCGTCCGCGTTCATTAAACGACATTCTGGATCAGACAGCAATGTTCGCGGTCTATTTGTGTATTACAGCATAACAGAAAAACGCGATTAGTAATCCAGTTTTCACTTGTGAGCGGTCAGTAAAAGGCGATGATAAATCGTAAAATAATCCCCGAACAGCGCCTACGCGTTGCTGCATCGCAAATCGTGTATGCGTACATATAAGAAACCTCTGATTTGTTCCTCACTTTTACGACCGTGAACTGACTTGACATAGAACAACCCAGGTATACCCACCTAAAGTGGACTCATGCATTAGGCTTAGTGTATGGCTCATATATAGACATGGTCTCAGTCTAAGGTTATGGATTAAAGTTAGCATATCGGGAACTGCAATTTACTTTCGCACCTAAAACTTACATTAGTCACTTCTTTGTATGGCGCTTCCGATTTATTAATCAGTCTAAAACATATTTTCACGATCTATATGGCGAAACAAGTCTAGAGTTAGACAACCTCCAATCGAGTCCAATCTGTCCAGAAATTTATTCCCACTAATGCACACAATATGCGAAAACACACCATTATTGCATTCAGTTTTATACAAATCAAAGAATATATTGAAACAAACGTATAGTTCCCTTGTTTGTATTTTTTTCTGCATTTGGCAATATCGAAGGCAAAATTGTTAATATTTATATTCAGTTCTGCAAAGTGTTACTGTTTTGTATTACATATTCTATCGGTTTCTTTTTGTTTTGCATTTTGTTTTGTTTCAAATTCAAGTTTTTTAATCAAATGCCAGTTTTAATTTGGCCGGTCGATGAATCTCTTAATTAATAAGTATCGCTGCTTCGAAAGGTCAACAGATGAATTACAATAAATGTTTTCAAAATGTAACATGAACTATTCATAGCCATTATTACCACGAAGTTCTAATAACAAATTGTGTTGCATGGCACTGGGTGATGCTGATGTACTTGTGTTATTCGATGATGTGTTCCTTTTACGGCTTACTCTCCCCCAAATAATGCAGGGTACCCCAAGGTACTCTGTGGGAAGGAGAGATTGGTTACTCCTCTCCAAGTTTTCTGGGCGGCACCAGCCATCATGTTGTCCATATCCAGTGAAAGAGCAGGAGCAGCAATAGTTGGTGGCTCATATTCTTGCTCTAATATTATTAGTTACTGGCGACCTGATAGCTGGTATTCACAAGAAACCGAATCCGTGGGTGATAACGCGTTACCCACAGAGATCCGTGGGGTAAATCCGGCACTCCTGAGGGCTGGGAATCGGCCAAAGGCGACCATATAACTAGTTAAGGGAAGTATATGAACATCAGCGATTGTTCTTACTCTTATAAAGGAATTCCAACTGCACCCTTGCTATAATAGTTACATATAATTGCTTATACTTTCTACCGATTTCCCAAAATTAGCTACGTTGAGCTTAAGGTGATAGTAAAATATAATGCAAATTTCATATACTGCTACATAAAATTTATAAAATTTCCTTTTTCTAAATTTTTCACGCATTTTTGTTCCACAGAATGTGTATTAATATTAGCTATTTGCAAGATTTTCTCTTCAACAACGCATTATGCTATATTTTTATGCATGACAGTTTATACTCCATCATATTATATTGATCAAGTTACAAATGCGTTTTAAAATATTTTTTGTACAGTAAAATATTCAGACCAGTGTCAACATCTGCTCTGCAAGATCTCGAAAAAACCCACGCACCGATTAAATTTCATCACGATACATTTGAACAATGTCAAAGCCTTGCAAAACGTCGACGCTCGTCTGTGAACGAAGAACAATCGCCATTGCTACAAAAGTGTTCAGCCGTGATATCAAGCCAGTCAAAATCGTTAACTGTTTTGCCATACCAACATCAGTTATGTTCCAATCAAAAGCCTATGGCTCACCTAGCTACAAATCGCTTGAATCTTAACAAAAAAACAACTAAATCTCCGCAAACAACGGCAGCATATTGTCCCAAACATTTGCGCAAAACAGAAAACTTATGCGAGCTGGCAGCATCCACGTCTACATCAAACACTAGAAGCCAGTCGCTTTTTTGTAACAGTGAAATTAACCAGCATTATTATAACGGACTTCGGTAAGATTTTTCATTGTATTCTGAGGAATCACAGATATCGTGGCAACACAAGCACTATGATGTTGATTGAAACGTCAATCCCGAAATTGTTACTAAGTGGTGTGCTATAACAGTGTTCAAGGTTTGTCAAAGCCGTCACATCGTGTCACTGTATTCAAGTTTTGATAGAGCGGGTCGTGTCATCTTGCTGTATTGCACAGTTACGCAGTACATATAACAGTGTGCTTTACTAATCTAATGCGCGACAAAGCTTAAGTAGACCCCGCTAACCATCCTATTTTGCGATTCCCGATGTGGAGACCACATCCAATCTAACAGAACAAATAGGATATTCAATTTGGTTGATTGCTAGCCCAGACTTAGAGATTTGCATTCGATTTAGGACAGTTTAGTAACATTTTATAACGTTGAAATAGGATTCGTCTCTGTTCGCGAACAAATTTAATGTAAGTGTGACATCATAAACTGAACGTCCCTATTTTTATCAATTAATGTTCGCGAACAACAGCCTTGTTAATTAAACTCTAAAAAAATTCTCTTCGCCAACAAATTTGATATTCACGAATAAAACTAGCATTTTCGGACCGACCAGAAAATGCGCGGTAACGAAATTTGTAACAAAAAAATAGGATGGTCAGCGTGGTCATTTTAAGTTTAGTTACGCAAACGCTTGGATTTATCGCACTCTGGTTTATAGTAAGGTAAAAGTCTTGCTTTGAAGGCAATTTCGTTAAAAAGCGAAATTGTCGGGTTCAATAGATGATAAAATGATAAATGATAAAAAATGATAAACACAGTACTGTAAATATTATACGTTAAATGCTACGACTAGTTTATTTTTCATCTTCGAGTTTGCATTACTTTCGATGTTTACAATAGAAATATATACATATTACATTGTTTTATGCCCGAAAATTCCAGAGACTGTCAGTTAATTTCCACTCAGCTAGATGGAGTGCATCAAAAATATCCATTAACGACACACTTGTCACAAAAATACCGGAGTATTATAGTTGTTTCCTGCTGTTGGTTAAAACAGATTTTTGAGTACCTTATGTTTACATATTCTGCGTGATTTGTTGCCATAACTGCCATATGATATGGCCTTTGTGATCTGAACATCTGGATGTGCTAAGTTATATATGATCACAAACGGTTTTGACACTGCTTTGCATCAAAATCGGTGTAGTATTAATATCTCTTCATTTCTGATACCGTTTGTTAGAAGCTACCACAGGGATTTCATAAATACTATCCGGCACGTCTTGCTAAAGCACAGATATTCAAAACAAATTAACACTATTTTGATGCAATAAAAGACTGTTCCGCATTTTTTAAACGCGAAAAGAGAAGGTTTTACAAAAAAGTTTTGATCTGTTCTTGGACATTGGCCTCCATCACCATAGCTCTAAATCGGTGTTTTTATGCTGGTTAATCATGTCATACAGAATTTTTCCAGAACGCAAGAAAACAAAATACTCAAAAAGAACAACATATTAACTCATAATAACTTATATTTTAACATTTGTAGCTGAGTTGTTTCGACACTAAATCTTTTGTGCTAAATTACGTAATAACTGGTTAACGGGATGACGCATAATAATATATTAAAAAGTCTGAAATTTGAAAACAAATAACGAGTTACCTTATTCGTTACCACATGACTCAAATATTATATACAAAAATACTCCTATCGAAATATTCTCTGTTTGGCAATAATGATTCAAATTATCGTCTTATGTTCTCTTTTAGACAATTCTGGACTGCAAAGATGTACAAATTATCAGTATAACAATCGCTACTGCAAACCTCGAAAACACATAATGTGCTATAGGTCGACTTTCATTGAATATTTTTACTTCAGTCGTCTGCTAAAACATTTTTAATTCACGGAAACTAGATGACACATATTGCACCAATCCCGGTTGTTTTTCGCTCACTTTGGCTTAGATTTATTTGGCCGATTATGCATGGTACATACGAAAACAATAATTGTAAATTAACTACCAATTACTAATTGTAGGAATGATCACTCGAATGGCAGATCCGCTTCATCATATGCCGATCCCAACACGTATCCGAGCATAATGGTACATCGTATTAGGGACATCGAACAAGTGGTTAGAAATGCAAAACGGGACTCGAAAACCATTAGCGTGATAGACGGAAAATTATTTATAAACTATGAGTATTACACAGCGTTGCCGCATGGGATCAAAATTAAAATATAGATTTTATGATTCTCAGTTGCGCAGTAAACTTTATGTTCTATAAAGGAAACTTTTTGTTTACTAGCAAATTTTTAAACCATAGAAGCACATAAAATCTACAAGCAACTAATAAAACAAATGTAGGTCTGCTAACTATTATTCAATATGCGCCTATATGGAACGGAGTATACAACATTTATACGCTAAACATGGTAGTTAGGTGTGACTATATGTTAGACCTTAGGTTGGCCGAAACAGATGTTGGGTTATGTTAGGGCGCTTTACACGATTGATAACTCATATACACTCTATTTCCTTTTAGCACGCCAAGTTTTGTAGTCTTAAGTAAAGTCGTGAATTATCGTCTTAAAGGATAAGACAACCGCCTAAGGCCCCCAGAGCCATTTGGAACAAACTATTCTTCTTCAGCCATATAAGCTAATACGCCCTAGTGTTATCAAGGTCCTTAAAACAGTCAGGCTTTGACATAACATATCTAACATATTTCGCATTTAGATATAAGTGTCAAGTATTTCGGGAATTTGTATTTCCTAACTATCCTTGTTTTGTTGGGAATGTAATAACATAACTCACTGTCAGACCAATTCGAAAGGTCCAAGTCCAATGACTTTTGCATATAATATCAAATAATCTTTTGCATGAACTTAAGCCGCGCCGCTTACCATCCTCTTTTGTCCAAAGCCAATGCCATTCCGTTGTTCACTGAACACAAATTTCATTTTCATATAAAAGAACAGAAATTAGCCCGTTTCATATCTCATACATTATAATCTGAAAATGTTCGAGAACACATTGGTGTTAAAGTACAGAGGTGGATTTGCATTCCGTAACTGCGTTATGGAACACATAAATGTCGAAATTGGATACGGCTAATGAAATCAGAGTTTTGTTCTCTAACAACGTTTTGCACATCGTGTCGAAAGAGGATGGTTGGCGGCGCATCTTAAGTTTATTCGAGAATTAAAGTTTTAAATAATTTTTGTTTTAACGAACGTTAATGATGTTGAAACAAAGTGGCAATCCTGTTCAGGTTCATAGATTTAAATTCGCTCTAAAAAATTTAACGATATTTTATAGGCTATAGATAAAACAACTCCATGTACCATTACATATCATACATGCTTAGATTGGGGACAGGGGGTTATCCCATGAGGTTCGAACCCTGCCGCCCTTCTGGAGGCATGGCCGCTTTCCCTGGAAGGTAGCCTGAGGCTCCCGCCCTGATCTGCGCGGAAATTTTTTGGGCAAAAATAACAAATACAGGTGAAAAATGAGCAAACATTGGGCGAAATCAGGAAAAATTGCGGGGAAAATTGGCAAAATTTAGTGGAACATTGGTAAAACGAGTGCCAAAAATTTTTGAAAATTAGAGTTCCAAAAATTTCAATTAACTATGCACCCTGACGTGTGACCTCCACCCCCCCCCCCTCGACCGACTGATTCTCTCCTGGACATGACCTGCTCCCTCCCGAAGCACCCTCTATCCACCTGGGCTTCGGTACCTCGCCCATGTATGATTATGGATCATGGATCCTAATCGTTTTAAGTATATTCATGAATATGCTAGAATACACACATGTTTATATATTGGTAATGGACACTGAGCGGTTCGGACAGGCTTTTCAAATTGCGCGTCCAGACTGGTTCGAATACGTAGACAGGTCCATACCATTTTAACTGTTCTGATCAGAACTTTCGGCCCATCGATACGAATGAATTCCAGGAAAATATTTCTCAATACAAATTCAGAAATTCTTGAATGAAACCTTTGTTTCCCATGAAATAGGGTAAAGCGATGCTCTAGTACAGTATATATACTATGTTATCCGTTAATAAGTTATATCATAGGTGTCGAAGGGTAAACTGATGCTCCGGTTGACCGACGGCTTAGGGGGTAGGGGTAGATAATCATGGAGGCTTTAGGCTGTCTTAGTATTAAATTTTCTGAAATTTTTAGGAACCCAAATTTTTTAACCAGATTTTTGCCAATTTGCGATAAATTTTTCCGAACCTCCTCTATGTTGCAACGATTTTAGCACCTTTTTTACAATTTTTGCCAACTTTCACAAAATTTTACCGGGCACCTTCGGCGCACGGGACGGTGGATCCGGGCAGTGTAGGGGTACCCCTCCCCCATCGACACCTATGATTTATATTCTGTATTTTGGATCAGTAACACAATTACTATTACATAAACATAGATGTGACATGTCTACTTTTATTTACATTTCAAAACTGCTTCTAGCCGCAGTGCATTTGATACACGGTTGGGCAAAAATCCTGTCTGTTGGCTTAAACACAATCTTTGGCATAGCCAGTCCAGACATAAACAATCCTCGTGTTTCATGACTAAATAAAGTATATTATATATGACAAATAATATACTAATATATATTGAATGAACAAACTTGCTGCGCTGCCTACAATCCTTTATTGATACTGTGTACTAACTGCCGTCAGCGAATAAAGAATAAACTTTAGTAATTTATTAGGCTTCCGTTTATAAGAATTTTTCCACTCCATAAAAGGTTGATAGTGCGATGATAAAATGTGTTCCGTCTGCTCGCTAGCATAGTAGAGCCATTTGCTATTTAGTCCCGAATCGGTTACGGAACTCAAAATGCGAAAAAAATGCATTTGCTGTTTTGTGTTACGAGAATACACTGCGAATTAAAAAAACAGAAACTTTGTTATTGCAGCTTACATGTGGTGTTTTTCATTCTATTTGTATACAAACAGATCTACATACATATTCGTTTGTTGTGCACACCAAGGGCGTCGCCAAGGGAGCCCACGGAGGGACCTGCCCCCAGTTTGGCTCGGTGCCCCCCCCAGTTCGAAATTTGAAAATAAGAAATTCTGAACACAGCTAACTTGTGCCCCTCCAGAAAGCCTTGATGCCCCCCTGTTCGGATTTTCTCGCTACGCCCCTGGTGAACGCAATCCGAAAGCAATGACAAAATAAACACAAAACCCAAAACGTTTAAAGAAAATTGAGACGAACTTCAACGTAAAATGACGAACGCAGTTTCCATAATTTTCAGTCAAGTATGCCCCTGTCCCTTCCTTTTTACCGATAGTTGATCTTTTCATCACACAAACTTTGCTGGTTCATTTACTTATCGTCACAAAAATCCTAATTGACCCATAATGCACAGAAATATTCAATAGATTTAGCACAACCCATGAATGACTATAAATTTATAAAAAACTATGATCCACAGCAATATCAAACCCTGCCGACGAGTCCAACGCTCACGCAACCGCCGAGATGGCTGGAAAGCCAGCCAGCAGAGCGAATCACGAAAATTCAAGCAGATCCTCTGCTCTGCTTACTTTCTCAGACTTTCCAACGCAATACGAACTGACCCAGGGCCTCTCTCCATGCTGCATTGACGGGAAGGTTACGCTGAAACCCAAGCGCAAGAAAGAGAAAACGAAGAGAACCCAAAATCAAACATAAAACAAAGTTTCAAGGAACAACACATATCAGAAAGACAACCGCACTGTGTGAAGTTAAAAGTCGGCTCGTCATGATGCTGCGTCAGAGCATCATCTTATATATCCTCTGTCTACCACTTAAATCGATACCATGTTCGTCTTCGTTTCAGGCAAGCAATTTAACGTGTTGAAATTTGAAAATTTAAAATAAAACTACCAGAATTTATATGTACATTAAACAAATCGGTACAGCAAAAACACTGGTAGCAACATAAGTGTATATTTATTTTAGACCATGCGCTGTTGGCAAGCGGTGGCCATACATAAAAAAGTGTTGTCGCCTACAGTGACGAAGAGCACCGAGGAAAGTTGTACAGTGGGCAGTGGCTGAAGCATGCCAGCAAGGCGAGTAAACAACCTAAATCTCGAGGTGGTCGGGAAAAATTTTCAGAGCAGCTCTGGAATAAAGCGGTCAGCGCAAGGAGAAAAATGTAATTTTATATGTTTTTGAACGTTCAGAAACATGCAGTCGGCTGGAAACTTGGTCAGACTGTCGGTTCAATGGTTGGTTGCTTGTGAAAATAGAAATTTTTATATTCTCCAATTGGCTGGCCCTCCAAAGACCATTTTATATTTTAAATGTAATAATTTTGAGTAATATGACCCGTGGATCTATTGACCGCGGATTTTATCTAAACAAGGAGAATCAACACGTTCTTGGTCCTGGGTGTCAAATATCTCCCCTTTTTACTGTTTTGATGCCCTCTGTTCCCTCAAAAATATGGCATTCATACGCTTAAGATGAGCATATAAAGGAACATTGGTGAGTCTTTGATGGTCTCAATGACACTTTTTGGAGCCCTTGGTGACCGTGGTATCTAGTTCTTATTGTCTGCTTTCCAGAGTACTTAAACCCAACATTGTAAAAGCGATATTTTCATCGCATCATTATTTTTATTTGTTTCTACAATTTCGCTGCTGAATTTACGATGTTGCTATTGTACTAGGACCAGTTCTGGCCCTAAGGGATCCCAGCTGCACCACCTTTTTCCTAGGTGTGGTGCCCGGACAACCCCGGCTTCCACGACTCCCCGGTGATCTATGCGATGACCTAAGGGAACCGCTTAGCTTAGCAGGCTGCCGGCGGATTAACCAGGGTGTTCGGCCTGGCACCTATAATGGCCCACGTACCTAGTGGTATGAAGGTCCCCCGAGGGAGAGTCAACCCTTAGGCCTGCTCACAGGTAATAAGGCTGACTCGCCTTTCCCTCATACTCCACTTGATCCCCTAACTGGGGTTCTCTGGTCCTAGTGTAATCTTGGCGAGGTCCCTGGTTGGTATGTCCCCTTGTGCTATTGTCCCGTGTTAATCCTAAGTAAAACATGACTGGCCCTATAACTTAAATGGTGACAAAATTTAGTTACTTATTTTAACGTTGGGGCACTGAGGCGGAGGCCCCAGTCCCTTGAATGTCAAGAATCTAATCACTAGCCCTATATACCGGACGGTGAGCGATGTAGAACGAAGACTGGCTGTGGGTTGTTCGCGGTAGGGCGCTCCTGAAAATTCACGTGAATGCGGACACAGCGCGGAGTACAGAGGGGTTGCCGCCTCGGGCCTTGACGCGGGGGAAACGGAGAATGGGGATTAGCAGATTTCGGGTCAGCAAGCACAGGGTCGTGTATAACTAGCTCACTACAACGTAAATTTCGCTTCGGTTCTAATTCCGTTAAATCCTTAAAGAGGGATTGCTTAAATTACTTGTGAAAACTCCTACCGAGGTCAGAAATTTAATCAAACGTCCCGAACTGCTTCTAAAATGACACACGGTTCAATCGATTTACTATTGATCCCTTTTTTTATTTGGCACACTATATGACATTGCCCAATCGGGGCATATAGCACTCAATTATAATATTCATGATATAACGTGAAATTTTCTGGTGCCCTACAAGACACCCTGGAATACATTTTGCGCCATCTTTGAACACGACACCCTAAAACTTTAATCGAGTTAGGCCAGGCGAAATGCTTCTGAAACCGATGAATTCCCTGAAAATTTGCTGATATCGATCTTCTGCCCACTTGACGTTTGGTTACCTATTATCCCTCGATGGTTTAGTCCATTAAGTGATTCGAACTTCGAGAAAAACGAGACAAGGGGTCCAAAATTTTACACAATGTCAACAGCGACTGGAGGGGCTCGCGAACGGCATAACTAATCCGAAACTCGCTCCCAGAGGGCTCCGGGAGAGGGTGCCGACATAGGCTTTCCCCGTGGTTGCACGGTTAGAAAACCCACATCCCACCAAGGCTTGATGCGTTTTAGCTCACCGCCAGCTCCAGTCCCTGTCGCGTTCTATGCTCAGCTAGCGAGACCCTCAAAAATTTCATGTCACGTTCCGGTCCGCAGTCGCTTGCATCGCACACTAACCAGAAACAAAAGGAACAGCGAACGAATGGGGATTCGACGCTGCAGTTCGATTTCCGACAATTGGGGACAACTCGTGTCACCCGCGAATGCAAACGACTACGTCCCCCACCTATAGATTTCGGCTGAACTTTTCGAAATCGCTCTTAATCAGGCCTATTCGCATAAAAATTTCCTTTGACCTATGTAACATAAGAATTTTAATCACTCCTCGGACCTGTGAAAGCGAGAGAACGTCCGAGGAGCGCGGAACCAGTCGAGTTGCGAGCAAATTAAATTTTGAATAATTTTGGTGCAATTTCTGAGTTTCTGCGGGGCCCGACCTTTACGGGCGCGCGGAGCATCCTTCCGACGCTCCAACGTCCGCAAAGGACGTCCCTCTATCTGATCGAAAAGAAGCGAAAACCAGGGAAGGCTCTCCACCGTGGGGGCACGGCGAGAAACCATCCCTGGAATACCAAAACACCGAGAAAAGAAAACCAACCTATCGCGAGCAAAATTTAACACTGGCGACAACCGCCAAACTCATAACTGAAAAACCCCGACTGGTCCCGATCGGAGAATCGGGCAGTCTCTTTTATACCCCACGCCCTTGCTACTCTGGCTGAACACAAAATTTAAAATTTTGAAAAATAGGCGGCCGCTGGTACATCTAAAGAAAACATACATATGTGTCCACTACATAAACGAAGTGCGCACGCATATACATAAGAAAGCAACGGCAAGCTACTGTACGACGATGAAAATAACAATGACAACAGCTCCGAGTGGGCCCTGGTCGCTGCGACTGGTCTACCAGAGAAAACAACACATTTGGCCGACGAGTGCCAATAATTGGCGTAAACAACCTAAACCTAGCGCCGGTCGGCGCGAGGGCTTGAAAACAACCAAAATATATCAGCGCTTCAGGCGCCTTTAGTGTTTTAATTTTTTGTTGTTATTTTGTTTATATTTCAGGGACGGAAAGGAGTAGGCGGCCGGGGGCGGGATCATATCCATGCCCTGGCTGGTCGCCTACCTAGGAGAAACTTAGATTTAATATAAGCCCCCTAGGAGGCCCGTAAAAGGCAGATAAATGCGTGCACGATAGGGAGCATTTCAGTCCCAATTGAGCTATGTTGGTCCCGTGAAGATCCGTTGGGGCGGTTGGCCCCGGCTTTCCTTGAAATGATTAGTATAGGGCCCAGTTAAGGTACAGGGCTTGAAAAATCGGGAAGTTTTGGCTTTAGTTGTGGTGATTTAGGGCCCTAAAGTTTGAGAGTTTAAACGCTGAATTGGGGGTCCGTAAGTACTTACGGGTTGGGGTTAGATTGACCCAAACGAGTGATTTTGAAGCCTTACAGGTCCCTAGTCACGATGTTGTCACCCCTCTTTGCCTAAATTGAAAGAGGATTCCAAAATTTTCAAAATCATAAAATACCCCTTTATAGGTTGAATTTCGCCATCTTGTCGCCTATTCATAACGTTCCCTAAACCATGTAGTAACTATTCATAGCACCTCATGAAATATATATGTACACAAAATAACTCTTCGTTTCCCCGCGTGTCAGGATAAGTCCCCCAGGTCCCAAAACATCATAAAACGCACTTCTGTCATGCGGGTCTCGCACAGCACCCCGACCCATCCTGACACGTGGCAACATACGGTACTCTATTAAACAACAATTACATATACGTTATCGTTTACGGATGCGCACCGGAACTGTCCCTGGGGTACCTAATCGACGAAATTGTTAAGTCAAATGGAGATAGAACGTGAAATTCTTCCCCTTGTCCCCGGCCGATTCGGCTACGCATCCGTACCATACACACAATAATAAACCTATATAGTACGCAATGATAATACTTCTGGGGTCGATCGGATACCCTAACCGTAGGATTCTGGTTTAATTTTGGTGCGAAATCACCCCGCGCACCTCGGGCTGGTGGAGCGTGATAACACATTTATAGAATATGGTACAATATTATATTTTATTCAACACAATTATCAGTACACCAATAAATCCTTGGATCACGCTGCACCGGTATCCGATCGCCCTTTATCCACTAAATTTTGAGGCCCTTATGGCCTAATTTTGAATATGTAAGGTTCGGCAAAAACTCGAGCTGTTACACTATGACCATTCTGGACATCAGGATGACACGCATTGTAATTCCACGATATTTTCTTATCATAATAAACAGTATTATCTCACTTTTCCATTAGGATAAATATAATGTTAATCGGTAAAAAAACTCCATATCGAGAATATGCACAAAATTGTAATCATAACATGACTCGCGTAATACGGGATCCCGTCTATGACAGTGATATACTGGCTGGTACGTGCTGGGATCAGTCCTGATGGTACAAGAAATTGGGAAAGATCAAAACTTAATTTGCTAAATATTCTAGCCAGTGTCCCCGGCGCAGTATGCGCAAGGAAGCAGCCGAAAAGAAAGACAAGGTGCACAAATTTTTTCTCTCATCGTGTTTAATAAGCACGGTCGGTTCAGGTTTGGTACCAAACCTGAACCAAGTATAGTCCCTTAATTCTATCCGCCTGAATTGTCTTGTGTCCCTTAAAATGATCACGAAATTTTGTCCTGGTATGCGGGTGGAGCGTATGACAGTAATAACATAACATTAAGTAGACAACCGTTATTTATATACAACACAACGAAGATGTAACCGAATTAGGTTCCGCCGATCCACAGCCCCCTATAAACATGTTTTTGACTTAACTTCCAACCATTTAGAAGGTTCTCTCAAAAACTCGGACTGTTTACACAATGTCATTTTCATTGCTATTAGTGAGTAAACGGGCTTGATTTTATTAGCTTTCTGATAAGAGTATCAAGCTAAGGCTGCGTTGCCAGCAGAACACTGTTACTCGGGTCCCGATTATAAGGCTCCGACAGAATTGCAGTCTATGCTGGATGATTTAGCGAGTCATTGATCGTATACTTTCTGGTGTTGACAAACATGCAAATGTCGCTGTTTTTACTTCAATATCTTTCATTTTAACTATCACCTCCAACGGGGTGCTTTCGGGGGTCTGGTTGGTATCATCTTCATTTAGCCATTATCAATAGTGATAATTTCACGAAACCATGCCATTTTAGTCGGGGCAAACATCGGCACTTTTTGGCCCATACCACCAGTCTTTTGGCAGGAAATTTAATGTCGCTGTGAGATGTAGTAACAGTCCGACGGTCATAATGAGGTATGGTGGACCTCTGTACCCCTAACATAGCAGGAGCTAGAGGCCTTCAAACCGGGTTGGCCAAATGAAGCCAAAAACACATGTCCCACTATAAACGTTGGCCGTATCGCCAGCACGTGATACATATATGAGTTTTTCATTTCAGTGTGATCCTTTGGTATTTGCTAATTTTTCCGCACAAAGTTGGAAGAAAGTATCGACACTGAAGCTGACGTAAAGCTTCCGAAAAATTTTTTCGTGACGTGTAGCACCCCCCGACCAAGGTCAAATCTGGCAGCTTGCATACGCTGGTAAATAAAGTCAAAGTGCACTAGCGCCAAAAATGCTATATAACGGTAATCGCAAACAGTACAGGTGTTATTGAAAAAATATCAGCGTCTGTCCATGTGTGGTTTGATTATGAGGTCGAAGGTCATAAAGTGCCTAAAATGGGGTATGCAAAATGTAGCCCCTCCATCACCTGACGAAAATTAAATTTAAAAAAGCCAAATTTAGCATACAGTCTTACAATAGGCCGGATAGAAACATAGTAACGCCCCACTAGAATCGACGAAAAAATTTTAATGAAAATATAGCCCCCCCCCGACCTGACGTGTAACCCCCTACCGGTAGCTCCCCGACCGCATGTATAATAACAGAAGCCAAAGGTCCCAAGAACCATTTTAGTTCATTAACCATAGCATATAAGTTCATCATCACTGCACCATGATATGGGGCCGTGCTGTTAACTGGATAGCTAGGGAACCCTTCTGCCTGCCCGCACATCTGTTCTTCGCATTGTCCTTGGTATCATCACCTAAATATACGCCAATCATAGATCATTTGTGTTTGTTTTACAGCAGCAGCGTGTTAAAATAAATCTAGAATCTCTAGAAGTACCTAAAGTTTCACGCAATGAATGTTGTAGGAAGGTGTAGCCCCCCAGACCTGAGGTGTAGCCCCCCGACCTGAAATGTAGCCCCCCCCGACCTCAGGTGTTGCCCCCTCCCGACTAACACATGTTGGGTGCCAATTTTTGCAAGGCCCAAGGATCTGCCCGAAATTTTTTGTCGGACATGCCCTACTCATGGTTGGTTTGTGAGCATAAGTATCAGTAGGTGCTCTATCCGTTGTGCTAGAGAAACTTCTGCGAAAGGCTTGTTCTAAATTTTTCGATTTTTAACTATAAAACGGCCCTAGCTGCACCAATTTTGGGTCGCAAGTTCTCCCAATTGCTTGACCCTTTTGGTCCGACTTGCATACAAACAGACCATGGTTCACATGTCACTGCGTTATGGCTCGTTTACGTTAAGTTTTGTACAGCGTGGCTTAGAATTGTCCATGTGTGAGCATTCACTATCGTGCTGTCCGCGCATTAGGTTAGCTAGCTGCACGGACAATTCTACCAGTCTAGCGAGACTATCCGGTTTTGCAAAGATGTGAGCAGAGACGCTGAGAAATGTTCAATACTGTGCGAAGCTACGCAGTAACCTATTTGTTTAAAATGTGAAAATTTCATACTATTACATACGGTTATAAAATATAATAATACGATGATTAGTCAAATACTAGTAACAATGAAGCCACAAGATAGTTTTATTGTGCATTACTTTTTATAAAAAGGATAAACCATTGGTTCGCCGCGGGACTGCTCCAAGGTTTGGTATAAATATATTAAAGGGCAGGTACAGTATGATCTCTTAAGATTTAAAGAGCGATACCATGAGATGTCGCAAACATGCTGGTAGGGGTAGAGGATCACATCCTGAGGCTCCGACCCATCCCTCAAGGCCCAGCCTACCTTTCCTTCCCGACAGGTGCCCACTGACGGCGTGTCAAGACACCCCACAATGGCCTATGGCTCGGCTACCGCCTTGTACTTGGAGCATGTATGTCGGTGTCGTATACTTAAATATACCGTCTTAGTTTCCGTATAATCATTGGTGGCGAGGCCCATGTCAACTTTAGGGGCCGGAAGTGAAATGCATGCTATTCCGTTCTGGATATACTAAGCTTTAGTCTAAGCTAAGGTCACCATATGAGCATGTGCTAAGCTTAAGCCTAAGTTGAGAAGCTGCCGCACCCCCCACTCTAAAGCTGATCTTTTCCAACATTAGCGTGCGCCCTTAAAGTTGACATGGGCCGGACAGCTAAGTGGGTTACTCCTACTAAGGTTCGTACCACCCAAACTAAATCTCTTCTACCTCTTTCCCCCGCAGCGTGTCTAGCAGAAATTGACAAAAACTAGGGCTAAATTGGTAGAAATATGAAATTTGGAGATATTTATCGCAGGTTGGCAAAAATTGGGGAATCAATCTGCGAGAAATCTGTGTAATCGCTCTTGTGACCGATCCAACAAATTATGTTTATTACAAACACGAAACAAAACAAAAATACACAACGTTAATGCGGCGTTCACGTTATAATATCCCCAACGTTTGGAACCTATGTACCCCACACAGGGTCAGACACACTGTTGACAACAGGGTGTCTTAGACACCCCCATGTTTTTAATAAATTTTTTCAACGGTAGCTAGTTACGCGTATTACCGCTTACCGACAGTGTCAGGCACACCGTGTCTTCTGGCAGTTTTATTGACAGTGTTCGGAATTATTTGAGCAATGTTCATATGGGCTAGATACAAATATGGAGAATTTAGGAAAAACTGCACAGGACAGTTGACTAATAAACCGCATTAGCTACAGACGGTGTCCGTTAGTGTTAATTCGCGCCAAATAGGTAGCTAAGGGTGTGTACGACACTGTCTAGAAAAAATGTATTAGCTAAGGGTGTGTTGTACACCCTCGGCATTTGATATACAGTATGGGTGTCACCGTGACTGTCTATACGGTAGGGTCGCGACTACAGGGGGTCAAAAGTTCCAAACAGCGGGGACATTATAACGTGAACGCCGCATAATGTATTACTCCTCGCATCCCTGATGAAGGTTCTGTCGGCGCCAGATTATCTTTGAACACAAGTATAATTAAGAGTATGAGGTACCATGGGTACAACCAGCGATGACAAAACGTATTTTATGCTCGCAAAAAACAAAGTGAAACTCATCAAAGCATGTTGCAAAATTAATTTGTATTTGGTCTTGAACATTTATTCATTTAAATTCATAGGTATTCAAAACTTTAGTGCTTTTACGTATGTAATAGTAATTCTTACTGATGGTGCGAGGTTGGTCCTAGGCAGCACGCCGGGCCTTCGGGCAAGGAGAAAGGGGTCAGCCTTCGGCCTCAATATCGGTTCAGCCCGTTCACGCGAGGGGGGTGGACCGCCTTTGGCCCCGCCCATCGGCTCAACGCCTGCGACGCTTTGAGTGAAGGTCGGGCAACGTGACAGGAGTTCGGGGCCTCACGCACCAGGTGGGAAGAACTCTGACGCCTCAGGGTGATAAACTCCCTATGAGCATATACGCTAATAGTTTAAAAACGAGCGAATATTTTTATACTTAAGCTAAAAATCGCTCAAATCTCTCCCATTCCAGATATGTAAGATCGCAATTAATCGCTAAGTTTACATAGGTATTTGATGTGTTCTGGCAGTTAAAATATTTTGGTGTTTCCCCAGCTCAACTGGTGGGAGATAAATTAGAGCGACTGCTCCAGGCAAGCTCAGTGCCGCCAGCTGCAATTTTAGTAACTTGGAGAACCCAGTGTGGAATAGAGAAATCGCCGTGATTGAAATGATTTTACACCTACTTAAGATCACATACACAGTACAGGTAACCTATCTCGAAGTTTAAGCTAGAAATATTGCCATGACCACCTGATGCAAGTTAAGGATTCCAAAGTCTGAACGATGCATTTAACTGCAGCAGTATATATTTAAACACCAATAAAAGGAAGAATTACTTACAACAAATTGCATGAATTCGAGAAAACATACTGGACACATTTGCCTTCCCGAAAAACACTACTCAGCACTTAAAGGAAGCGCATACCTAGCAACAAAAACACAGTGAAAACAGTCAGCCGGAACTATAAAATATGTCCGACATAGTGGCGGCTGACTGTTCGGACTAAACAGTTAACTAGCTATGTCGCTGCAGATAAATCGGGTAGCTAGCTAAAACTATAATTTTGTCCAAAGAGTCTAGGCTAACTGTCGGACAAACCTAAGTCAAACTGCACAAAACTTAACGTAAACGAGCCATTACCCTACGGAAAATGACTTATTTCGGATTATAATACGACCCCTGTAGTAGGTTTCAGGTAGCTCGTTTTGCATAGGGATATCGATATTCGAAAAATTCAGGGTTTCTTCTGTTGGAGGCGGGCTAGACACTGTACATACAATAACGTTTCATGTTGGCTTCAAAAAGTGGTGTTTCAAAAGTACATGGTTTCGTAAAATGACCCATAAGCACAAACAGATCGCGCGAATGAAGATTTATTGTTACCAACACTATTAGTACCACGATCGTGTCTACTCCCTATCACCCATACCGGTGTTTACCGTTTCATCTGTTCCAGCTGCTTTTGCTTTCGCATTCATCTGCTGTTTCGAAGTGCATCGATCGAATTTGTTGATAATTTCTTTATGTTCCGGTTGCATCGTCTTTTGACAATGTCGGCTCCATGGGCGTGGCCTATTGTGGCGGTGTTCCATAAATTTTTATCGCTTCCGATAGCTAATAATCTTATAATTGATGTGTACAGACATAATCAGGACGATTTCGTGTCGGCTATTACTATCATTGTATAACCAAAAATATGAGGCTTTTTCTTTAAATGTCCTTAATAGAGCTTCAATCACAGCTTGTGTTCGTTGACTAAGGGTGGACAGGGAGAGGCGGTTGGTACACCTGCCGGCGGTTGGTGCTTCGTGTGTCGCATCAGAATGGGGTACTAAATCCTTATCGCCCGTGCGCATGCATGCGACAAGACATAGTCATAGTTCGAAGTCAAAAATTAAACTCAGTCACAGTTACAGTCATAAACTAAGAATTAGAGATTAGGAAGCATTGTAGAGTCTTTGTCACTCTCAAGCTTACTAAAGCCATGGTAAAGAATATGTAGCTTTATATCCCTTAACGTACTGGGGTGCGATAACTAACCCGCGGATAACATCTATCCCCTGAGCCAACGCACCTTCCACGCCTATCATTTATATGTTTGCCTCAAAACGTATTCTATAGTATGGTCTTCAGAGGGCCAGGTAAGGTCAACACGCCTATTTTTTCACTCTAAAACTTCAAGTGTAGGCAATGAAAGCTAACATTCAGAACTAGAAATTGTTCCCGT
The DNA here is from genome assembly GCA_030248225.1 of Trileptium ribeirensis. Taxonomy (NCBI): domain Eukaryota; kingdom Metazoa; phylum Nematoda; class Enoplea; order Enoplida; family Thoracostomopsidae; genus Trileptium; species Trileptium ribeirensis. Next base: position 66,225 of record JASANE010022329.1, on the reverse strand, counting down.
TATAATCCAAAATTTAAACACAAGATATTTGCATGTGTTGTTAAAAAATTTTGGGTCATGGTAAACATGACGCAGCTTTGTACCAGGATTTGTCAAAGGTAAATTGTTGCTGAGGTAAACAAAAATGCGTAAAAAGGTGATAAAGGATCTTAGCCTGCAGTATTCAGATACATGCATTCATTCATTTATTGAAATTTACATCAAAACAAAACTATTTTTTACTTAAAATTTTAAGAGCAAACAAATAAAAGCCCTCATTAAGATTATAACCTATATTCTGACGGATCGAGGTCTCAGGCGGTAGTCTCAGGGGCCGGCGAGGGGATGAGTTCGTTTCAGGAGGTGGTAGAGGCTCTCGCATAGCAAGCCGTCAAGAGGGTTGGAGACAAAAATTTCAGCGCTCCCTCCGCCCCCTTTCTCCCGTCGCACTCTCATTTTTTTACCAATTTCAGCTCAATTTTTACCAATTTACCCCTATTTTCCCAACGGGTGGGTGCGAAACTTCAGGGGCAGTAGGGTGATACCCTCAGGGGGTAGATCTGCACCTTAGGGAGAATACCCTGAACGCCTGCCTGAACGTGGCGAATGTTTTGCCGACTAACGTTGGGCTTTTAGTGCATTAAGTTCGAGAAAAATACGCTATTTTGTACCAAATCTACCGATTTATAAAAAATAAGCATAACACATTATGTTATTTTACCACAAAAGTATAGTTATCTAGTTGTGTCTTTTACAAATTTTGGCTATATCCAACCTCAAGTTTGCGACACCGACTGTCCAAACTAATTTGTACGCATTTCTGCATTGTAATTTGTGGTCAATCGGATAAGCGATTTATTACGTAGCTAGTAGCTAACGTTGTGTTAACGTGCGACTCCCGGTCGAATGCCCTCCAAAACACCAAAAACTTCCCAAAACCTAAAATTTTCACCATTTTGTTTATTATACCCATCCCTCCCTTTGGCGTAGTTGTTTTCGGCCTTCTTCCTTGTTTTATTTTCTTTTACCTAATGTACATAAATTGCAACAACTTATGGAATTAGCTAACAAGATGTTTGCTGAATTTTGTTGTAATTTCAGTTTTAGTCGTAGTCTGGTGAAGGAAGTGCGAGTTTTCTTTAGTTACCATAAGCTTATAATTTCTACGCGTAACAACTACGCTGTGTTTTTTGAGCCAATAGTTCCGGTGTCGTACTTACATAAAGAATTCTGTATTATGTGTTTGTTATTCTTTTAATGTAATTTAATTCTGCGGTGCTTACATAGCTAATAGCTACAAAGTGCTCTGTTTATAATTTACGTATATGTTTATGGGGTTCCGACAATGTTGTCAAGGGTTTCCTAGGCTAGGTGAGGTCCAAACCCTTAAAATTGGTTTTTTATTTTTTCACTTACTTATTGGTCCCTAAAATATCCTAATTTCTTTAAATTTGGTTTTCTTAAAATATTATCTTAAGCTAACCTAATTTACACAATTTTGCCTTAGTTCTTAAGCATAGCTAACCTACATTTAAGTTTTAGTTTTTATTTTATTTCAGACTTGTTTTGAAGTGTGAACAGAACGGTCACACGACTTATTGATTGATATGAATATACTTTTGGTTTAATTTTTTTATCATCACTGGTTTTCGATGGAAGGTTACTTAGCTAGTGCATGTCAGCACTAGCTCATGTTAGTTATACTGAAATGGGTTCTCGGTGGAATCTGCTAAATAGGAAGGCCTATGCTCGGCGTTCTGGACAATTTACTAAATAGGAAGGCCTATACTGGGCTTCGTCTGAAATTCTCAGCTAAAGGAAACGCCTATACTCGGGTTTTTGATATACAGTGTCACAGCTTGCACGGAGTGGAGCCTCGTTTTGTATTTTGATTGGTGAAGTGGCGTCTTAGGACATTTTTATTCACACAGAATGCGCTTAAGTAAAACCCTTTACACATAGGTATCTCAGAGTCTTATTAATTATATTAGTTCCCCAGTTAAAATCATAGAGTCCATAACAATGTATTAAGACTGACACCTTACTAGCTTTATTAGTCTAGTCCTAATAATACGTAAAAATTTCGGCCTCAAGTGTCGAGTGAGTGGTAACCAGGGCGAGAGTGCAGGTTGGTTTCGAACAAATTAGTAGTGTTGCTTGTGAGTCTGGCAACCGTCCGGGGTCGATGAAACAAGTAATCTAGTCTTGAGAAGACCGGGCGAGTAAGGGGTTGGTTCGGACGACCAAAATCTCGAGTAACTTATACCCAAATAATACCAGTATAGTCAGCCATTCGGGAGCATACATTGAGTGAACTTCAACTATTCAGTAGTCGACCGCTACTGTTTAGTTTATCATAAGTAGCCTACCAACCTTGCGGGGGTGACTACAAACATAATATAACCGGCATTTATTAGCGTAATTCTAACGCTCAAGTTAAGGTAATCAATTAACCCTGCATTCTTCCATTCGTCCGGTGGTCTGGTGTATGAACTCACAAGACATTTAGTAACGTAATAGCTAACCTAAGACTAACCGGTTATCACTCAAAGCGTAACCATCTAAATAAGGACCGTACTAGCGTAATTCTAGGAACATAGGACAGGTATTCAGATAAACGTGCGTCGCCAGCCATCCGCAGGCGGTCGTACTACCTCACAAGAGGCGTAATAGAACAGCACGTAATCTAACAATAACGCTAGTATCCTTAGGTACGTGCCTACATTGCTTAGTGGCCGAAGAGTGTGCAAGAATCTAACAGGTGTGAACGAGCCGGTATCAAAATTAAGCGATCAGTGAGCGTGTTAGCGTAAGGATAGTGAGAGCTAAAAGCTAAGAGCAGAGACTCTAATCATTGACTAATCCAATATTGTGCCACAGCGACGGGGCATATTGGCTCAATATTGTGCCTTAACTTTTTATTTGGTTCTGTAATAACCATTGTTAACTACGTGTATGGTGTTCGAGTATCTGAACCAGAGTGATCGAGCCGAGCAAGGTACACGCGGCAACGCGAAAGATAAGGCATAAATACTGTTCACGCAAAGAAGGACGCGCGCCATATTCACGTCCCGCCGGCATTCTACTGGCCACACCTCGGACCACACAGTCTTTCAGTGACGAATCCCGTCCCCTTTTAAGTACCGATAGCCGACATAACGAAAGTCCCCATCGAACCCCTACCCACATAAAAAGCAAGCCATATAACATGCTGACCACGACGTTATGTAAAACTGGGACAGTTTAAAAATATAATATAGTTGGTCAGTATTTTGCAAAAATTCAAAAAGTAACCCTCTAATCCAGATAAGGAACAAGCCAAAATAGAAGTTATTTATACGATAGTAGCAATTAGTAGACCACATAACCAGGACGTTTTACGCAAGCCTGTATTAATTCTAAATATTAAATAATTCCACTTCAGAGAACGCCACCTAGGACGATAATCGACAAAGAATCGACGATGAAACCCAAAAACATTGAGATGGAAGAACCATCAAACGAAAAATCACAAGAAACGACGACAAATCCGAACGTGAGAAAAGAACTGAAAATATCATTTGAGAATTCGAATCAGGAACGCCGGAACCAAAAGTCAAGAACAATCGCAAGACAAAAGAAGTCTGCAACAAACGTATACCGAGACGTTTCAAGAAGAAACGAGCAACGACCAACTATTCGCAATAACAGAATGCCGCGAAAAAGAAATTCGAGAAACGATGCAAAAGCTGCAACAACAAAAAGAAAGGCAGCTACAATTCACCAAGAAGCATGCACCCCTGACCAAAAAGTTGGAGCAATTATGCCAAAGCTACGACCAAGACGAACCAGAAATACCGCCAGCATAACCAAGAAAAGAATAGCAAAGCACCGATGAAGATGAAGGAATTGAAATACGAAGATTTTTAATCAAGATCAAGTAAAAATGACGCCGAATAACGAGAAAGAATCGGAACAAGTACAACCGGCAATAAGCCCGGTCAACGATCAAATACAATCGAAATTTACGAGCAACAACAACCGAGTCCAAACGACAAGAATAGACTAATAATCGGTGAATATCGAATGCAATTCGGTGCAAGTCAAAAACGCCTCAATCCAAATCGTGACGAACCTAACACAAGTCACGATCAACTCGGTGCAATCATGGAAGGATATGGTGCACAATTAACACGAAATAACGATAATCGAGACCAGTTTGAAGCAAGTGATGATCAACTCGGTGCAAAAAAGAACCAACTCGGTGTAACACGAATACAATTCAATGTGAACCGAGACCAAGCCGAGACAAACTACGATCAAACGGTGCGAATAATGAACAAACCGATGCAAGTCAAAACCGGTTTAACGCAAACGGTGATCAAATTGGACACAAATTATGGTCAATTCAGTGCAGTTCAAATGCAATGTAATGTAAACCCGGAACAACTCGGTGCAAATTGCAACGAATTCGGTGCAAATCAATATCGAATCGGCACGAATCAAACGCTACACAACATAACCCGAGACCAAATCGACACGAATTATGAACAATGTGGTACAAATCAAGAGCAAATCGGTGAAATCCAAGAACGAACCGGTGCAAATAAAGAACGAACCGGTGCAAGTCAATCTGTGAACACATGGAACCAACTACATGTCCCGAGTGTGACAACGAATTTCGGGGCAACCCAAAGCGCGAATGGATGCAACCAAGCGCAAACCCCATATGTGACGACGAATTGCGTGACGTTTCAAACGATGAGCACATAGAACCAAGTGCAACCTACAACAATATTTGGGGCAATACAAAATGACGCGTGTGGATACTACGGTCATTATTTCTGTTATGGATATTGTATGACGCGTATGGATACTACGGTAATACGGTATGGATACTATGTACCTATTAATGACGCGTATGGATACTACGGTCATTATTAATTCTGCCTATGATACCGCAATACAATCAAATCCCAATCGCGGGAAGCAATTCAATGATTAATCTCGGAGTACCGTTTGCAACAGCAACACCTTACACCATCAACCACAACAAGCGATAATAACGAGTCAAACCATGAATCAAGTACAAGAAGTACAACAAAACAACGACCTGATGACAAGAATGATCTCGAAAAACCGCTAGCTCAAAACGGGATAGAAGATGAACAAGAAAAGTTGCGAGTCCTGAAAGCCAAGATGCGCGGAAAGGCGGAAGAATACTTGGAAGCCTTGACGCTCGGAAGGCCCGAAGAACTCAGCAACTACAACGAATTGGTCAAGAAATTCAAGGAAAGATTTGACGTACCGTAGACGTTGACGAACCACATGATCAAGTTACAAAGTTTACGACAAACGGGTACGGTCAAAGATTTCGTCGATGGATTACGGGTCTATGCAGCAAGACACCTGACCACGAAAGGCATACCCGAACCAATCGTCGAAGAAGTTCTCAAGTCAGCGCTGATCACCGGGTTAAAGAACGAATCCCGAAACCGATTATATATGACAAAGGAAGAAACCTTCGCAACACTGACGGAGAAACCCGAAACGGTGGAGAACCTCGACCAATAAATACACAAGGATTGGAAAGTGTAAGCGAACAACGACCAAGATTCGAGAGATCCAAATCCAACCGACCGGATCAACCGAACGAGACCGAGCACAAGTCAACAGATTTGACGACCAAGGGTACAAAGACTACAAATGCAGTGGCGACCGCAACCGTGGTACTGATGATACCAGTGCAAACCGGTGTGAGTTACCAACAACCGATGCAACCATACTATGGACAAATGGGAACGCAACAGCCGATACTGCAAACGATGCAACCGATGCAAGTGCCATACCAACCAGTGCAACCGTAAACTATTTGACAACAACACAGAATCCCAACACCGGTGGCAAACCAACAGCAATAAAATCGACAAACGGTGATGAATCAAAAGTCACCAAGGTGCAACAATTGCGGAAAATTGGATCATATAACGGAGCGATGTGCCCTAAGAAACGCGGGACATAGTACAATAGAAACTCAAGCCGAAAATCAACAACAGAATCAAAATCGATATCTAATACTGCCAAGTCGACCGAATCAAGCAAACGATGCGATGAACAACCGTCCATCAAAATCGAGCGGGGTGGAAAGAAAAGAGAATATGTACTCAAAAAGAATTCGAGGAAGTTGAAGATATATCCGTGGCCGAAAAGAATGAAACGTTCATGGAAGTGAACCAAGTGGGTCAAGCGGAAGAACACGAACCGTGTAGAGATTCGACAGTCCTGTCAGGTTACTACATCGATGCTTACGTACCTGGAAAAAACCAAGAAACTTCGAGGTTTGGTCGATACAGGATCACAAATAACGATCATCAGTGAATAACAATACGAAAAACATTTAAAGCACTTGCCACTCAAAGAAACAGTATTGTGCGCAGTTGGATTCAACGGGTATCTAACAGAAAGAGCGGTAGGACACTTCTTCGTACAAGTCCATCTCGAAAAGAAAGTACGAAAGATACGGTTCATCGTAATCAAGAACTTCCCGAAAGTCGCGATATACGGGCGCGATTTTCTGGCAGCGTTCGAATTAGTGATCGATTACCAAGAACTACGAATCAAGATGAACGGTCAACCGATACCTCACTTTTGGAGGACCAATGAAATGGGATCGGTCAGTATAAAGTAATGGACCGGTGAAATCCAGATAAAGAATCCACAAATGATATCACTTGTACAAACGAAAGTCCAGAACAACGACGGTTCAACATTGAACAACTCAAAGAACAAGTGGTACGCCAAACTGAGCACATGGACAGTATTGAACTTCCGACCGAAATCGATTTGGAGAAATCCGTTACCGACGAAGAAGGAAAGCCTTACATGGCAACCGTACTCCACAACTACCAAGACGTTTTCTCGAAATCGGATTTCGGCATTGGGATCAATACACAAGTGGAACACTATATTCAAACGACGGTGGAGAAACCAGGTCAACAACCAATGCGACGTCTACCATATGTGGATCGGAGCCAAGCGAGCAAACAAGTCCAAGACATGTTGGATCAAGGAGTGATCAGAAGATCCTACAGTACGAACCAAAGAAAATCAACAATCGGTGAACCAAAGAAAATTCCTACAATCAGCGAATAAAAAGATCCCAAACCAACAACCGCTGATCGAACGAACGATCGTACCATCGGGGAAAGAAAATAACCTAAACTAGCAGTCTGTGATCAAAAGAATGATGGTACAATCGGTGAACAAAAGGGCAGCCAACAATCGGAGAAGAAAAGTGTTGATTGACCAAAGAACCGGTGCAGAAAGAACCGATCACAACCGGTAAAATCGGAACCGGTTCAAATCCAACAATTGAGACAAAAAGACAATTGATATTGACGAATAACGATGTGCCAAGAAATAAAATTAAACCGGAAGAAACCAGTCCAACCAAAGAAGAACTCTTCCAAAAAACTTTTCAAATATATAATTGTTTTTGTTGTTTATTGTATATTGAATATCTCAACTTGTATTTTTACTAATCAATTATGTTTTCAGCTAATTTTGTTTGAGGGGACCCCGCAAGATCGAAGAAATATTCCCATGGATAAAGAAACGTAAATCGGGAAGGTTTACGAAACAAGAAAATAAATCTGGGATGGTTTGAATTGTTGATGAAAAATAGGGGCCGGTTAGTAGAAGAATTAAAATTGGGAGTTCGTAGCGTAAGTGGTAGACGCATGCTCAGCGGAGGAGGTGAAAGGCAAATGAAAGAAAAGAAAAACATGTAATCGACCGGGATAAAAACCGATGCGGGCTTGAGCTCAAGAGGAAAACTTAAGGGGCATCAGTGGAAGCTGCTCAACCGACAACCAGGGATGTTGGGGGTTTTCCAGGCTACAAAGGGGGTTTCCAAGTCCAAACCCACCCAACCACCAAAAAATAACCCAAAATCCCACCCAAAGCCAAAAATGCGGGTTTTTCATTATTTTACTAATTATACCATCCCCATCCCACCAATTTCCAAAACTCTAATTTTATTGTTTTCGTTTATACGAATTTACATAAGCTCAACTAATTTAGCTTATTAGCTAACCTAGTTTTAGTTTCGTTTTTTAGACCGAAACTCTAATAATTAACGAGACAATTGATAATGACGAAAAACAATGTGCCAAGGAATAACCGGTTCAACCAAAGAAGAACTCTTCCAAAAAAACTTTTAAATATATATTTGTTTTTGTCGTTTATTGTATTGAATATCTTAGGGTTCTTACAAGCAATACTTAGCGCAATTTGCATAAGTTCAACTAATTTAGTTTATGAGCTACCCTAGTTTTAGTTTCGCTTTCAGTTTTAAGTCAGTTGGGTTTTCAATGTTACCGGATTATACGACTATTGTATGCGAAAATAATTTCACATTATTAATTGTTTTGTTTTATTGCGTCCGCATGCAACTTAGTTACCAGTGTACGAGATAGCCAACACGTATAGTACGGATTTTTTTAGCCAAGAAGTGTGGTTTTTGGATTAGCCTTCATGGTTTTTCTTCGACATGTATATCTGAATTACTGTTGTAACTGAGTACACGCCGTGGAGTGTAGCTGGGAGCTAATTTCGTGAGCATACCTGGGGTGAGTTCGTGTTGCGGGTGACCATCTGCTTGGAACAATTCTTCATGGAAACGCCGGCTTCACCAGCCGGCTGGTGGCTGGAGAATTGTAGGGAAACTATAGTGTAGCCAGCTGGTGGCCGGAGAATTGTAGGGAAACTACAGTGTAGTCGACCGCTAATAACTAGTTATAGCGTAGCCGGTTAGCCAGCCAGGGCGAATACATTAATATAATAGACACATAAATTTACGGCTCTAAGGTAATCAAATAATCGCGACAGTCGTCAGCCAGACGAGGGTGATTGTACGTATCAACTCATAAGAGCTTTATTAAAGTATCAGCTAACCTAAATCGTAGCTGTTATCGCACAAACTTTAAGCAGTCTGCCAGCCAGTCTGGGTAAATAAGGAACCGTATTAGCGTAAATCTAAGGACATAGGTTCAGGTACTTAGCTACTCGTACAGCTGTCAGCCAGCCGGGGGCGATTGTATCAACCTCACAATGGGAGTAGTAAAATAGCACATAACTTAACCTTAACGCTAATAGAAATAGGGACGAGTGAGAGAAATAGAGTTGAGTGGCCAGGTCAGTGAGAGAACTTGAACTTCGCAAAACTTACCGGTGGAGCTATAGTCGTGATCTGAAAAGAACGTTACTAAAGAATAGTGCCGCGAGTGGAGTCTACGGGTGCCTAAACCATCGTGTGCTTTAATGTTTTATATTTTGTTAAATATTCTTGCTACGTCTTTGGTGCCTAAATATCCGAGGCAAGAGCATCCGAGCATACTACCGGCCATATATATCTAGTCCCCAGCGATCTTCGGTGACGATTCCCTTCACCATTTAATCTCCGATAGCCGTCATAATAAAAAAGTATCCACCAACCCTACCCCAATCAAAACCATAAAATATAACAGGCAGTGTTAGTCCTTGGCCACTTTGAATTTGACTCTTTTAGGTTCAGCACTATTTATTTCCGCACTTGTACTCTTTCTAGTTGATTTATTACCTCTTATGGTGTAGTATATTAACTTATTAGTTCTCTAATGAGGTTAATAAAGGTATCTGGAGAAGAAATGCCCCGTAATTCTATATAACTACCTGAATCTTGGTCCTTAGATTTAAACTGCTTATTGACCCTATCGTATGTAATGCACACCGCAGAAGAATGCACAAGTGTTATATTATGCACTAGGTTGTGACGAGAATACACACCCTAGTTGGAACTTCGTCTCTCTCGATCTCCCGGCACCGGAGAAAATGCTGACGGTTAGTTGGTCCAAATGCAACTCCCCTCACTCGCTTCTGACGCTCACGAAGTTAACCGCTCTCCTATCCTCACCCCGGAGGTTGCTCACTCACAGCTGACTCGGCCGATTTTGACACAATTTTTCTACTATTTCTGCCACTATATACTCACCGGTAATGCTCACCGGTCCGGCCCCCGTCCATGTACGTATATCACTTCTTTGTCTATTTGACAGCTTGTCGATTGGGGCCAGAAATAATGCCGCTTCAGTTGTAGCGGTAGTTTCGATTTGAACACAACTGAAAGAACACGGAGAACAGCCAAACCACGGTGTCAACAACGTGCTAGAAAACCGGAGTCGTGGAGTCTTGATTTAAGAATATCTGTTGTCGGCGCCGAAACAACAAGTTCGGGTAGATCGTTCCACACGCCGACTACACGCACCGCAAATTGAAATTTTCGATAGTTGTGTCTAGCGACTCGGTTAACACGTAAATGGAGATAATGACGACGAAGGCCACTTGAAGGAGCTAGTTCGACAAGGTTGTTCCATTCAAAGTCCACAAGTCCATGTATCATCTTATGTAGTAGAATAAGATCAGCACGAACACGGCGGAGACGTAGAGAGTCGATGCCTAACCACTGTAGTCTATTTTCATAGTCAAAATCACTAATTTCAGGAACTAGCTTTGTCGCCCTGCGTTGCACCGATTCGAGCAATACAATGTCTCTTTCCAGATATGGACTCCATGCACAAATGGAGTACTCTAAAATCGGGCGCACTAATGCAAAATAAAGGGACAAAATGTACGCTTGCTCCAATATCGGATTGTTCGGCGCATCGCACCGATAACGCTATTTGTCGATTTGACCGCCGCGAAACATTGAAGGGAAGGTTTTAGGTCGGTTGAAATGACAACACCCAGATCTTTGCACGAGGTTGCATTAGGGACTGGGACATCGGACATGTAATATTGCACATTTGAGTTTGCCGATCCAAAATGCAAACAAGAAAATTTAAGAACATTGAAGCTGAACAACCATGTAGAGGAATAGGCATCCCCCAACGAGCACAAGTCACTTTGTAAATCATTTGTGTCGATTTCGGGAAATAATCGATGGATTCGACGCACTAATTTGGTATCATCAGCAAATTTAAAAACTACTGACGATACATATTCATCCAGGTCGTTTATATAGTATAGAAATAATATTGCAGCCAAAACTGTGCCCTGGGGCACTCCGGATAATACTGGACACGATTGTGATCGAGTGACATTTACTACAACTTGCTGAGACCTGCCAGTTAAGAAACCCCTAATCCAATTTAGCAACTTTCCCCGTATCCCATAACCATGAAGCTTAATCAAAAGGCGTTCATGTGGCACGCGGTCAAACGCTTTGGCCATATCTAGATAAATGACGTCGACTGCATCACCGTCATCCACAATGCGGCTAATGGTGTCTAAATACTGGATCAACTGCAATTCACAGGAGCGCCTCTTCATAAAGCCAAACTGAGAACTATGCCAAATATTATTCAATTCAGCGTGACGTATCAGCACTGACGCCACCAGACGTTCCATTACCTTGCATAGACATGACGTTAAGCTAATAGGTCTGTAGTTCGACTTTTCTGAATGGGAACCTGATTTAAAAAGCGGACAGACGTAAGCTGTCTTCCATGAGGTAGGGACTAAACCAGAATCCATTGACTGTTGAAAAAGATTTGACAAAGGCTCGGCCAGTACAGCAGCACAGTTCCGTAAAAAACAATTCGAAATATCATCCGGACCTCTTGAAGCGGAAAACTTCAACTTTGAATGAACTTCATAAACCGTTTCAACAGAAAAGACAATGGTTTCTACCGAGGTAGCAAACTTTGAACGGAAAGCTGGCAATTGTGATAGGTCCTCACGTACAAAAACTGAGCAGAAAAAATCATTCAATACATTAGCAGTTTCAGCGTCAGACGACGTCAATGAGCCATCCTATTTTAATACTGGACCAATTTTACGTTTTGACTTTTTCTTACTATTTACATACTGCCAAAAACTCTTAGGATCAAATTTTATATTTTTTGCTAATTTTTTTTCGTAATTGTAAATAGACCTATTTGCTTCGTTTGTCACTTCCCAACTCCGGAGGTATATATATCATATGTCTATAATATAAAATCATAGGTCTTAATTATTTCACCCAAGGACACCTATATGTGGTACATTAAATATTACTAAATTTATATACATATGGTATATATTATACCTAGGTGCTATGAACTTGGTTTTTTGTGGTATTTAGCGCTACTACCTTGGAATATGAAAGCAATCTTGCGTCATGCGATTCTTTGCGTGCAATTCAATTCAGGTAATAATCCTATAAAAATTCAGAAGCATGAAGCGTGTAACTCAAGCGCGGATAACTGTCGTATTACATAGGCACTTGAATAAAAAACACGATGGCCGCCCGATCACCCATATATATTATTTAATATAACTGCCGCCACGCCACTAAGTAACCTTGATAAGCTCGCCGAACTGCAACCAGCTGCAATATTCAGCAAGCTGTGATCAACAAAACTACACAACTGGACGAAAAACTAAAATCAAGTAAGTATAGGGTTACCTAATATACGAAACGAATGAGAATAATGCAACTTAACAGCTTTAGGACCGTTTCGGACAAAATAAGGAAGAAAACAAACACAAAAATGGGAGGTAAGGTGTAATAAATATAATTTTATGAAATTCCAAGATTTGGTCTCCCAGGGGGTTAGGGGCCAGAATGATGATACTTACTTCGGATCTCCCGCTCCGCCCAACATTTGTTGATCAGTTTTTCGATTTCGCTAATGATTAGCAGCGGGCGATTTAGAGCTGGGAGCCAGTATCCCGGCTGTTGGGCATGATGCATTGCATGGCATTGTTTCTAAATAAAGAGAAGACCTGGACAGCAAACACATATTAGGTTCGTTGGCCAGAAGAATGCAGGCGTTTTTTGAAGATGGCGAGAGATGGGGTGGTAACCACAACAAAGGGAAGTGAGTTCCAAATCGGAAGTACTGTCTGCGAGAAAAATGTTTTGCAAGATCATGTCGGTATCGATACTTTGATTGAAGTTTTAGAGGATGACTTCGTGTACCCACATCAGGCGCGAGATCAAAAAATGCCGTCCAGTCGTATTTAAAATGGTTATTAAGTAATTTATAAACAAGTACAAGGTCCTGCCTTAAGCGCCTTGTTGCCAGCTTCTGAAGTCCTAGATATGAGGGTCGTTGGTCATACGACAGGTTATACAAGCCGGTGACTTGTTTCGTTGCCCTTCTTTGGACTCGTTCAATAGTAGAAATGTCACGGGTTAGGTACGGATTCCAACTCTCACTGGCCTACTCGAGTATTGGTCGTACCAAACCTTTAAACAGTGGCAGAAAAGTTGATTTGTTTAAAGTACCAAATGACCGCCTTATTGTATACCACACAGAATAAGCCTTTTGTGCTACGTGGTTACAGTGACTTGACGATTTCAGACTGCTGCTCAATAGTATTCTTAAATCACGGACCTCGTTTAACGTTTACCAAATCGTCACCATACAGACTAAATGTATACACCTCTTCTGATGGCCCAAAATTAATGTTACACTTAGTAGGAGCAAACGCTAGACCATTGTCAATTGACCACTGTCCAAAAGTATTAATGTTGGTTTGAAACTGATCAGCTTGATGGTTGTTATATATATGTTAAATCTGCTAGCCTGGTGTCATCTGCAAACTTAGCTACAAAACACTTGCAATTGGCGTCGAGGTCATCAATATACATCAGAAACAAAATCGGCCCGACAACCGATAAATGATAAATGGCAAAATGACAACCGACAACCGAAGTTTTGGATAAATTTGGACTCAAAACCCCCTAATAGCTTAGGGAACCACCTACATTTTAATTATCATTTAAGTCCAAAATTTTTTACGGTAGTTAGGAATTCGCCGACTTAGGCGCTTCGTATGGATTCTAAGATTTGAATTAGCATTGTTTCGGTTATCACAAATAGTACAGCTAAATATAAATGAACAAAAAGGAATAACAGATAAACAGAAAGGTTTTGCTCAGTTGAATCTTTAGCAACTTTGTCACTACTATGGGGGTTCCCTAAGCTAGGAGGGGGTTATAAGTCCAAAACCACCATAATTTTTAGTAAATGAAATTTTTAAAGTTTCTGGCTCGTGGGATCACTTAGCTGGTCGGCAGGGAGTAACCGGAATTCCGGTTCCGTCGAAAATCGTATTCCGGTTGCGGTTCCGGCAAAGGGCAAAAACCATACCGGAACCGGAATTCCGGTTTAAAAATTTTGTTTGAAATTTTCCACGTTTTTGCTTCCTCCTGTAATCCAAACATATGACTGGAGACAGAGCGAAAGTGTGTATTCTACGCTCCAAGCTTTGTAAGCACATTCGATTTGACGCAGTATACGCAATGGTGTATAGTGGAAGACATTTTTTGCTCTGAATGTCCAAAAACCGATATATTTGATCGATAAATAAACATTATTAGCTTCCGCAGTCTCTTTAAAGTTTCAGAAAGGCAATAATACCATCGCAATACATTAAGTTTAATGTAAAAGTTATTTTTAATGCATTTTAAATCCACTATACCCTCATTTCTTCCATCTGTTTTACTATATATAAATTTTGAAGACCAGGTTCCGGTTCCGGATCCGTTTTAAATGGACGGTTCCGGTTCCGGTTATTCCCTGCTGGTCGGGTTCTCACCAATAGGGGTTTGGGGGGAAATCCCATTGGTCGGGAGATTTCCAGAAAGTTCCATAAGCATGAGTCATCAGTTACGTGATTGACTAGACTTCTCTGCTATTGGCCGATCCTGTTTAATTTGATTTTAGTTTGAATTTGAGTTCAGTCGTTGATTAGGTCTCGCGGAATTCGCTTGTGTTTTGCTTGTTTCATCTGGATTTTAATTTTTTTTTGTTTTGTGTTACATGCAATTAATTGCATGTTATTTGGACTTCAGAGACCTACTTAAAAAGTTCCTTATATTTTATTCGTGGACTTCTGGTTTTCAATCTTACTTTGTGATTCAAAGAACTGAATCTCAGCGTATATCTGCGAAGTGAATAGGTGGAACAGAGACTAAGATCACATAGCGGCTACGGAATTTACATGTCATTAGGTTTCAAGGATATAACCTAAATTTTATCATATAATGGTACTGGCATGATTATACAAGTACCTATATAGGTGTTTTTGGCTTGAAGAACCAAGCATAGAGACTAAAACTTAGTGGCGCATTAATTAATGGAAAATATATAATTGAAAACATCGGCCGAATCAGCCTTTGAGTGAGAAACCCGAGGCGAGTATAGGAGAAAGGGATTAACTTCGTGAGAAACCAAGGGAGTGAATGAGTGACTAAGATATCTGCACTGATTGACGATATACAATAAATAGGTAACGTGATTTTTCGGGACCCGACCGTAGCCCTTTTGGCTCGCTATTTCGGAAGAAAATATTTGAAGCGAGCCTTACGCCTAACTAAAGCGCATAGAGAATCTAAGCTTTCAAATTTGCTATCCTCCTAGCCAAAATTGTGTTAGGCGTGTAACCCTTGCAAATAACGAACATTGTCAACTTCAACCACTATTCCGGCTAGTATGTGTTCTGTTCGCTCAGTGCACTAACTACACTCATTGCTCAACAAATGTAAATTATCTAGTACCAATGATTGGCTAATAAATACGCGGGAAATGTACGTCAGTACAAACCAGTGACAGAATATTATATTTATCATATAATAAGCATTATTATATAGTTATATATACCTACAACAATAGCTAGAACCCAAACCTGGTATAGATCACTCCTGGTTGTGCGATAACCCGATATATCATGTCAGTAATTGTGATATGTGTGTCCTTGCCAACCACTAGTAGCTGCACATTTAGCTTTACTGACTTTATTTAGATCAGCTTCAGCAAATAATTATGAAGTTTAGATTTTGTGGCGGGCTTGATTGTCCTGATTGGATATTGTTCGAAATAACAGCGCTTTCTAGATTCACGTCGATAAAACTACGTCTACTAACGCAGGAGATAATCAAAATTCACATTTCAGAACCTTGGAACACAGACAAGGCAAGGCTTATTCTTAGTATATTTAAGTTGATTCGGCGTTATATTAAGTTTACATCATATTACAATGCACGTTTATAGAGGCCAATGTAGTTTTATTGAAATATGATAATAACTTTAATGGTATGGCAATGGTTGATTTTGGAAAGATTCTTCTATAAACTATGACAATACATTATATATTGTTCCGTTATTACAAAATACCGCTGTTATCATCGTGCAGTTTGAGAAGCTGAGTTTGGCTATGATATTTAGACAATAAATTATCTGTGTTTGATTAGGTAAAATATACGACGTACTGTATTAGCTAAAATTTGCTGATGGTTAGGTATGGGTCGGAACTGTGGGCACTGAATTTTGTCAGCTGTGCGAAAGGGATAGCACTACTGGGCTGCTTCTGAATGTACTAATAATTTATGAAATTTTTAGCTTTCGTTTGAAATGTTGAAAAGATGTATGTTTAAGAACGTTTTATTAGGAAAGCAAAAAATTTGCTATGCTTTAATTTTGAGTAGGTAGAGCTCATAATTTTGATAGGCACATTACGTTTCGAACCTGGAGACTCGAATAATGCCACGAGATTTCGTTCCTCCTTTATACTAACGGCATTTTAGACACCGTTTACCTGATTGTTTTGCACACTTGCTCAAAACGTTAAACTGTCCGTCACTGTCGGTTCAGTGCGTAATCTATCTAAAGAATGTGTAACATGATGGAAATGTGACGTAAAAAATCGAAAAATATACACATATTCTATTTTTATTTAAACTCCATTTGTTTGCATATAGATTTGATTCAGGTAATTTTTATCACGTTCTGGATATTTCAGGTGCAAAAACTAGTATCTGATGCTGGTTTGTCTACGTCCGATTCGAAAGGTACAAAATTGGTTTTTTGTTTGTTGTATATGTATAAGCGTTAAATTGATAACGTAACAATTATATTGCGGATAAGAACGACCTGAAAACAACTGTACTTATTTAAGGAAAATAATTGTATTTCTGTAACATTGTACTAATAATTTAATGAGGAAATTTTAATTACATTTCTGTATATATTGTCTGTTTCTGTAAGTTTAATCTGATACTTTGCTAAGCATTAATAGCCAACTTATACTGAACTTCTGAGTGCAGTGAGTGGAGGGACCGTGGCGAAGAATTCTCTTCGGCTTGCAGGTAAAGTTCGACGGATTAAGTTTTTGATTTTGGTCACAAGCATAACTCAGCTACGGTTGGGCGCATTGACACGCGATAGCTCATTTGAAAGCGATAAATGTCTATTTTTAGCTAGACAAGAAAACGGATTCCAACTCCTTCCGGTCGTAAAAGTGGGCCGAATGGGCTCGTGTCATGTCTAAAAGAGGTCCGACAAAACATGTTATGCATTATATCTCGACAAATGGTGAAGATATTAGGGTTGTACCGGATACAAATTTTACAGGATACCGGATATTCGATTCCCAAAAATAGAAATAAGACCGACGTACACTATTATCTCGCCATTTGTTTTAGAATTTAGAGTTTATCTGACTAGCATTGCGATGTCCAGTGCATTTGTGATATGGAAATATTTTACGGTAGCAAATCCTACCGATATTCATGCGAAATGCAACACCTGCGGGAAATATATCTCCAGGGGTGGGAAGACACCCAAAGATTTCGGAACAAGTGGACTCAGAAATCATTTGAAGCAGCATCCCGCGGTGTCAGCGGAATTCGAGACTCAGTCAAAAGACGCAGCGAGAGAGCGCCAGGATGATAAAGAGTGGCCGAGCTCGATCACTGTGAAAGAGAAAAAGCAGCAAACACTGGAGCAGATGGCTTACCGGGTGAAGAAGTGGGACATCGACAGTGAAAAAGCACAACAGATTCATGTGCGAATTGGGGAGGTGATAGCCGGCGACTGTCAGCCAATTGCGATGGTGGAACATATTGGGTTTGGCCGGCTGCTGCAGCTGCTTGAGCCGCGATACAGTATACCAAGCCGAAAACCTTGTCAATGGTGGTGCCACTATGTCGCGGGTTGGTACTATGCTTGCGAGGTCTTCCCGATAGTGGAGTGGGAACAATTCAGAACAGTTTCCGCGATTGGCCAGTTTAGCACGTTGTATGCTGTCTGCAAGTGTTGCTAGTGAGCGATTATTCAGCATTGCAGGCAACATTCTGTCCGAGACCCGCAATCGGCTAAGTCCCGCTAATGCCGAAAAACTCATATTGCTGCACGAAAACTTGCGGTTGCTCAATTTCGATTACGACTGCTAGTTCTAACAGATTATTTTCCTGGCTACAGCCTCATAACCGTTGGGGAAAAGGATTGGCGCCCTTTGCCTCTGGAGCCCCCCTGCGCAACGGCCTACAGCTGATAACCACGCTGTGTATGACGGTTCACACTCACACAACCTGATGTTTGCGGTTTGGGTAATTCAGCTGTAGTACCAGGACGCTTTTCGCTTTGGCTTTGTATTCAATATTTTGTTACAACTATTTTGACGCCTCGTTATGCCGGTCCTTATGGTTTTCGCGACTGACAGTTCGTTCCTGTGTGAAAAATGCTCACAAAAAGTGGAGACTTCATATATAAGACAACTTTGCCGTCAGAAGGCCGACTTGCTGCTGCCGCCGCTGTGCTCTCTGCTTTCAGGCGCTGTTCCTCGCTGGCCCTGCTACTGCTGAAGAAATGTTCAGATGCGGAGATGATCTTGAGGTGGGACGAACTGTCAGACGTCGGAAGGCCGTTTGAATCAACAGAGATCGACAAATTTCTGGTATCATCAAACACACCGACACCGATGTACTTGTGCGTTCTTGGTACTTCTCTGAATGACCAAGCCGCAAGCTTGTGTGTCTCCAATGACCTTTCTCAAACGTAGTCCAGCAAGCATGATGCTGCATATATATGCATTCAGAAAGAAACTCCATGCTGCCATTCGTTCGGTGTTTCATAAAACCAAACTTTCACTTTGCTGTCTTTTGCAAATATCCGGTATCCGGCCGGATACCGGATATGCCTTATCCGGCCGGATACCGGATATCCGGTACAACCCTAGAAGATATGTTAGCCAAATTAGGCTAGTTTTGTACAGCAAAAACTGTAATATAAAGTTATGTTAGATGACTGTTTTGGGCTGCAGCTTCTGGGCCAAAAAGAGTTTTAAAATGGCCCATGAGACCCAAAATGCACGCAACCGAAAAAATCTCCGGAAACGGTCGAGCTATACGGGTGTTTTTGGTCTCAATTTGCAGATCAATACTTCGCCCTGTATAGATATAGCTGTCCATAGATTCTGTTGCTGCCATTATGTACGATGCATGTTTGGGTCCAAATTAGGTTTCCAAAATGCCCATGAAACCCAACATATTTGAAAAGATAACATCCCCGCAACCGCTTAACCTGTATATATGAGTGTTATTGGTCTCATTTTACAGAGCAATATACCCTCTATCTGTTGTTGCCATGTTTACACTGCAGACTGCCAAAATGGGGATTTTAAAAGGCTCAATAGGTGCAAAAACGCAAAGTGTAATATTTCTTTCATTTTAGCTACGTATATGGGTGATATGGATTTCGTTGTGTAGAGCATAACATCCTCTATATAGTTGCACATTGTGAGTCCCTAAATACGCAATAAGCGGTTATATTTTCTCAGCAATTCTAGTAACATGTCTGATATTTGGCTCATTTTGTAAGTTTATGCTCAGTACACCTGTGTATGTATTTATATATTATTTGTTAAACACTCATAATTCGCTACCTCGGCGGCGACACAAACTACTAGTTATAATTTGATGTTTTATATTTGACTAAATGAATGCATAAGAAATTCATCCAGCAAAATTCTTTTTAGCCGAGCATTAATGCAAAATTCACAGAGAGTTGTGTGCAGCCACTGCATATTGTGGCAAAATTTTTGAAAAAATATGCTACAGGAACTCTCTCACATTTATAAAACCTGCTACAGAAACTGTGTCAGTTTTACAAAAACTGCTACAGAAGCTGTATCGCTTTTGGGGAAACTGCTACAGAAACTGTGTCACTTTTATAAAGTCTGCTACAGGAACTGTGTCAGTTTTATAAAGACTGCTACAGAACCTTCCATACAAACTCCAGCAGAAACTGTATTTCTTTCAGGAAAACTGCTACAGAAACAGTGTCGCTTTTAAAAAACTGCTAAAGAGACTGTGTCAGTTTTAGAAAACACTACGGAAACTATGTTGTGTAGTATTTTGAAAAACTGCTTCAGAAACTGGTGTCACGTTTAGAAATACTGATATAAAGCATGTTTTGGAGGCTTAGGAATTGCTGTAATGCGGCGTGATGAAGATGTCTATTGGTTTATCATACCGTACCCACGGTACAGATTTGTTTGATATTGACGCGATATCACGTATTAACGATATACGACAGCTGCGTTCTAGCCGCGACACAATTTTTCATAATAGTCTGTGTAGCCAATTTTGAAACCAAAAACACCAAAACGGACACCACCAAAATTTATCACTCAGTCTAGCGCAGAATAATTTTTCGCTCCACTAACTACGCTCAAAATAAAAGTTACCGACTGAACTAGCATATAACGTTTATCAAGGTTAATTATGCTGGCAGCATAATATCGCTCACAATAATTGCACGCGCTAAAATTAGGTTAACAAAAGCGTTATTTGGTTTTTACAAAGCAATTAATTTCGCTGCTGACATTTGCGGACACATACATTTGATGAATTTACTATTTTCTTATAAACTTTTCGTATATATCATTTAAAGTGCGTTGCGGTCATGCATAATGTTTTAGTGAAAGGTATCATATATTCTCTTAGGAATCATATCTCGTGCTGGTATTTGCTCAGTGATGAATTTGTACGACAGTTTACATCAATATAAACTTTGATCACTTCCTCGAATATGTTCAGAATCTTAAGATACTATTTCCATCCTAAGTAAACCCACGATCCTGATGGTGTGCTATTATAGTGTTGTGATCGATTTCGCAAATAATCATCTCTATGAAATGATTTTCCTACCGGCAGCCATAATTTCTGATTAAACTTGATATATATTAGAATACGCGAATGATTCCTAGGAAAGACTATAGTTAGCCGTAAGAGGATATGGTCTATTTCGGCTATAACCGACAACCTTTTTTCTGATCTCTGCATTATATAATGATTATATACAAAATATAATCATAAATTCGAATAGTTTATATTCTATCTCATACCAATATTTTAATATATATATCATGAATCAACCACTATTATACTGAAAATACGCACAAAAGTATCATCTACTATAATGAGAAATTACACAATACATTAGCATGATTACATGAATGGAAGAGAAATAGAAGTATTTTAAAATAAAACAAAAAACACTAATATGCACCAAGCCTTAGTATATGTGAAGTCGAAGACAATCCTAAAACAAGTAAAGCAGATATAACCGCGCCCGTCCTTTAGATCTCCGAATATATGGAGATGGCCTCCACACCACAACCAGGCCAGTGTCTTATCCTTGACCTGATCTTTTTCTGATTTCTGCATTATATAATGATTATATACAAAATATAATCATAAATTCGAATAGTTTATATTCTATCTCATACCAATATTTTAATATATCATGAATCAACCTCTATTATACTGAAAATACGCACAAAAGTATCATATACTATAAAGAGAAGTTACAACACATTAGCATGATTACATGAATGGAAGAGAAGTAGAAGTATCTTAAAATAAAACAAAAAACATTAATATGCACCAAGCCCTACTATATGTGAAGTCGAAAACAATCCTAAAAATCTTTTTATCCAAATTTTTATCATTAGAATCCTTAATTTTTTCAGAATTTTAATTTTTCAATTCTTTGGGTTTCACATATTATTAAAATGATTAGAAATACATTTACTTTTATCCTATTTATCCTTCCTAATAGCTAGAAGGTAGAAGATGTTCATAAATTGTTATTTTTAGTGTTCTCCTATTATATTGTATACCACGGAGATTACATTGTATCATATAAATTACATTACTGATTATGCATGGGTTAATAATGTCATATGTGCTTATGGAATATCTGTTATTGTATGCTGAAGAGAATGTAGGGTTTGGATCATAAAATTGTCAAACATAGTAATTTTTCAAGCAAAGCGCAGGTATACGGCAGTCATACATATTAAATTTTTTAACTATATATTGGTTTGTGCATAAAACACGAGAATCCATGACCTGCCCATCATGGCTGCCGGGGTTCCAATCAATGGAAAAATTTAAAATTGTTATTTGTATTATTCATGTTTGTGTAAAAAAGAAAAGGTCAGCAGAATGAAACAAATTAAGGCAACGGGAAAATACTTTTTATATAGGGTCAGTAACATGGTACGACTTATTTAACAACTTTTTATGCGATAAAAACATCCGCGATTTCCCACCCATTTCTGTGTTTATGGAAAAGCTTCAAGGAGTCGCAAGAGCTCTGCAAAGTAAATAGATTTAAAGTGTATAACCAAAGTTCATCGAAAGACAGGATTAGTTTACATGTAAAATTGTGTAATTTATAAAATTACCTGAAAAGTAATATGTAAGAAGAAACATCAAGTTGACGTATTTCTACGTCGGCAGATGAACCCACGATAGAGATACTTCTCCCACCCGTGTGATACGTTCCCCTCTATAAATTATATAATGATTATATACAAAATATAATCATAAATTCGAATAGTTCATAATCTATCTCATACCAATATTTTAATATACCATGAATCAACCTCTATTATACTGAAAATACGCACAAAAGTATCATCTACTATAAAGAGAAATTACAACGCATTAGCATGATTACATGAATGGAAGAGAAGTAGAAGTATGTTAAAATAAAACAAAAAACAATTCCAGTTTTTCCTATATATTGCATACCACGGAGATTACATTGTATCATATAAATTACATTACTGATTATGCATGGGTTAATAATATCATACTTTCCTAACAAAAAGATTTCCAGTTTCTCATATATTGTATACCACGGAGATTACATTGTATCATATAAATTACATTACTGATTATGCATGGGTTAATACTAAATGATGTATTTCGGCTATAACCGACAAGCTTTTTTCTGATCTCTGCATTATATAATGATTATATACAAAATATAATCATAAATTCGAATAGTTCATAATCTATCTCATACCAATATTTTAATATACCATGAATCAACCTCTATTATACTGAAAATACGCACAAAAGTATCATCTACTATAAAGAGAAATTACAACACATTAGCATGATTACATGAATGGAAGAGAAGTAAAAGTATGTTAAAATATAACAAAAAACATTAATATGCACCAAGCCCTACTATATGTGAAGTCGAAAACAATCTTAATAATAAGTAAAGCAGTTATAACCGCGTCCGTTATTTAGATCTCCGAATATACGGAGATTGCCTCCACACCACAACCAGGCCGGTCTCTTACCCTGACCGGATCTTCGTATCACCACGAAGATAGCACTGTCCGATTTCGTGGAGGGCATGTACAGGTAATCGGACTACCAAATGTACGTATAAAATTGACACATTAATAAAAACCGTTAGTTTCAATCATTAAATATTGCTTGCACTCTAGGTGCAAGAAACAGATAGGCGCAAGGCCAATAGGCATATAAGTGACGCGCCAAAGCTTTCATACAGCTGGAACGCCATAATCATTTTGGGCTTTATGTATTGAAATTTCAAAAATGAGGGGGTTAATAAAGCTATAATAATGTTTGAACAAGCTCATCGTTATATTTTAACCACTATATTGTCAAAGGGCAGAACTTTCCAAAATTCCTATTTTGATTATTTCATATTAAGTGAATTAAGTGACTAAAATTGATGTAACTTGTTTTATCTTAAGTTCAACTGCAGCCGTTATGTCATTTCTGGACATAAGAGTTACTACATGAAGGTACATTTAATTTGTGGTGTATTATTTTGCACTTTGCCAATTTCAGCTCCCCGGTGAATTTCAGACACGAGTATGGTGCAGCTATTAGTTGGTGGGAACTATTAGCTGAGGGCCGTCACTTGCAGTTAATTTTTGTAAACAAATATAATTACGATGGTATAAATTAAAACTACTTTTTGCTAGAAATCGCTATGGCGGTGTTATTCAGGCAGACACAGTTTACAAGACAGGAGCCATTTTCCCCTGAGTTCTTCATTGCGAAAAGTGGTTCATTGATAATATGCGTCCACTATATTTTTAGGTTTAGCAATAATTTTGTAGGATTTATACAAGATTCTGCACCCAACACTATATTATGTTGATCTCCTCTACTAAGGGCGATATATCGCATTAACACTGGGCAGTCGAAGTAACAGTGCGCACAGAAGGACCTCACGCTGTTAAAGGGTAGGCGCATCTGATTGTCTTTGTGATTGACGAATGACTAAACATTATAGCAAACGATGTACTGTTTACGATTTTAAATCGTTTCGACTAAAATTGCGGTCATTTATAAGGACACAGAGTTCAATACGATTATTTTTCGAACTGCTGCGGTGGGTGCGATTGAAAATATATGTGAGAAGTTAAGCGGCGCTAAAATTTATTGCTGTTGTCAGTTGTCAGTATTAATAGAACAGTCTCAACGTATAAATATTGGCATCCATAGCTCAATTTTATCATCTAAAATAAATTATAAACTAATGAAGCTCGTTTGCGAGCCAGAATTCGAGTGCTGGGAACAATCCCCCGAACTCTGTTGTACAAAGCACACACAAACAAATCCTACACACAGTACGCAGGTGCAATAGTTACGCCCGCCTTTTTTGATAGCCAACGTATGCAGTAGACAAAACATCATACAACGAGTACAAAAACAATGAACTAACAATAAATTTAATAATTCAATAAAACCCTAAATTGACCGTGAAAAGAACGTTAAAGAATTCAAACCGACACTTGAGAAAAATCTCATTTTTCATACCAAGTATGAAGCAGAAGTGTGAAACATATATTTGCCACACAATATTTTTGACACTCGCAATCAGCTTGTTGGCCCAGAAAACCCCATATCCGACACTAAAACCAGCAATAAGCACATTTAGGTGCATTTCCCACGACTTTTCATCAAATATGAAATTTGGCGCCAACTATAAGCTTATAGACTCCAGATTGGGAAGTAGTTGAAAAACTTGTTATATATATCATTGGAAAATCCTGGTAAAGCTACATGGAATAGGCCTATTAGTTTGCGGATACCTCGTGTACTTATTGAGAAAGTCGCAAAAACTGGAGGGGTTGCCCGAAAATTGGGCCAAAATGACGTCATTTTGCCCCATAACTTTTCCCACGGCAAAAAATTCAAAAATCGGGCTCCGTCACTACACCTAGATCGACCATTGCGGTTCGAATGAGCTATCTTGCATTATCTATATTGTTATATGCAGAAATGCGTTTACCTTACAGAATAAGTCTATAGGTCAAAATATATAATTTCTATTCTAACACATATTTGTTTTTAAGTAAATGTGATGTTTTATCAATAAAACTGTTTAGTAAAAAGTATTCCGTTACAAATGATTTTTCCAGGAGCTATTGGTGCTGTGTCATTCATAATTGGCACTGCCGTTCGTCATGGGTGTACCGCAAACGATCTTCAGACTGAACTGGAGCAGCTTGGATTACCAGGAGAACTAGCTGCAGCGTTGACCAGAACATATGCGGATGCTGTGTCGAAGCTTACGGAACGCGCGAAGAAAAATACGATCTCTCTTACGGATCTTAATATTAAAGATTATCACATTGAACATGTGACTATGGACAAACCAGTTGAACATTCCATCGATGAAGGGGTGTCGTCAATTTTGTTGGGAAATGTTATTTTCCAGGCGGGTGCAGACCGGCGAGAGTCGTGGACTGTTAGTTATCAGCAACTAACAAGTCTTATAAACGATTTACATAGTGCTCATAAAATTATGGTCAGTCTTCAATAAAGTAACTTGTATTATAATAACATATTGATATACTAGTCTTATTGCTCAGTCGAACTATTTTATGTAAACAGGTATGTGACGCGAACTTGTTCTCACTAAATTTTATTTTCTATGAGCCGTGCCTACAACCTTAATGCCTGGACTCGTGTTAATGAGAAAAGCTCAAAATGTTCGATTAAACCTTCTAGCTTCTGGCCCACCTTTGGTAGAATCAACCACTTTTGGTCGTTTTGCTTACAAAATTTGTAAATAGCAATGCGCGACTAACTAAAGATAACCCCGCTGACCATCCTATTTTGCGATACCCAATGTGGAATCTACATCCATTGTTACGGAATAAATAGAAAATTCGATTGCGTTTGTTACTAGCTCAGTAGATATTTGTAGTCATGCAATGCTATTCAGCAACATTTTATACTATTAAAATATAATTCGTCTTTGTTGCCGAACTAGTTTCATGTAACTGTGGCATTATAAACGAAACTGTTTTAATATTTATCAATAATTAGTGTTCGCCAACAGCATCCTTGTTAATTCAAATCCAGCAAAATTTCGTTCGCTAAGAGAAACTAGCTTTTTCGACAGAATAGAGAATGTTCGGCAACGCAATATTTTTTACAAAAAACAAAATGGGATGGTCGGCGGGGTCATCTTCAATTTAGTTGCAGATAACTAACAAAATAGGTAGTGTTGACCGTGTATTATAGTTCTCCGATGGACCTTCTGGTGAAAATCCTCGGATATTTGCAATATTCCACTTTGTGTAGAATTTAAAATGAGAAAAAAGTACTCGCCATAATAATTGACTGTCGCATTACGACCGAACGAGCAGCGAGCGAACAAAATTAAACGATAAAACTATATTTTTCCACGAGAAAGTTACGTGTGCGCAGCGGTTTGTTGGGATAAGCACTGTATGATAAAGCGTTCGGTTTGAAATACAATCAAGCCTAGATTATTGATACATATGTGGTTATTTAGCTACATGATAATGATGATGATCATGGATTTGATCTTCAGTAAGATCAAGTCGTCCGCGGTGCGATAAGACCTCATTATTGTGTCATTTTATCTAGAAAGCATTATTCCAGTTTTCATTTCTTTCCAATTTTATTCGTTTATCAATTGACGTATACCACCAATTAAATCTAGCGTTAACATTAAATATCTTACCCAAAAGCAACTTTTTATCGTCCATTAGTTTTTTCCGTGCTGTAACAGTATTATCTTTTTATGTACATAGTTCCATTTCGCATCAGTTCTAATAGAGTTGCATCAACCTTGAATAAAATCAATCATAATAATTCTGTTTTTCTAGAATATATTAAATCCGAATTTGTTAGTACTTAAAACACCATGATTTAATTCGACAGATGTTATATAGAACTAAATTAAATAGAATTAGAATTCTCCATGTGTAGAATTAATCTGCGTATTGCGCAGTCCAGAACTACATGGGTAGAATTAATTTCGGCTTTGCGTACGAAAAACTAAATTGAGTCCAAATTGTTCTGGCTTGAGTAATTTTTCTTTTTAATTCATTCGGCCATACATATTTTGATTTGATTCCAGTCGAATAGCAACTGGTGCCAAACTTACTTGAATCAAATCGCGTTTGGTTAGAGTTTAGTTGCTACAATCAAAGTTTAAGTCGTAGAGATTCAAGGTATTCTTAGCATGCCGATACTGTAATCGCAAAAAATGTAAGTTCAGTATTTACTTGCAATTAATTTTTTGTTGAATTCTATTTTATTTTGCAGAATGTAACTTACTACTAATCACTAGAATAATCTAGTAACGTTTTCAAATATGCCAGGATAAATTGTAATAGTACGTTGAAAAATACGTTGCTTGACCAGGAGGGGGGTGCGAACTGTCAAGTCTCGGGATTGCTCCACCGACAAATCCAGGATCCGCCACAGCCTAAAATTTTACTGGATTTACTATGGCTGGTAAAAACCATGTTTTCAAGTTCTTGCTCGACTCGGCACTGTTCGGCTCTTCCAATAGCAAGCTAGAACCAGTTCTCAGGTTAGCAACAATAAAAGTTTGCGACACTCCTTAACCCTTTAACGTCCGAGCTAACGAACGTACTGTACAATGTTTGACAAACTCAAGACTTCGCCACGGATCGTACCCCCGGCTGTACGCGTGAGAACAGTGTAGGCGAACACTGAGCTGTCTGGAAGCTGTTGCTTGGTTCGTTAAGGAACCTTACAACGTGATCGAATGACAACGCGGGTGCAAACATACGCAACGCGGCATACTTAGTTTACACACCCGTGGCAATATGGGCTAATGCCAATTGGCAGAGTTAGGCATGAAAGGGTTAATATTTAGAGACAGCATACTTATGAAAACAGCCAAATAGACTATATAGTTGCTTTTAAGATCCGAGCCTACGTATTCTCTTCTGGTCTTGCTTTTGGCAGACTATTGTATTGTAACAACTCTTGTTATAATAATGTTTGTTGTTTTAGAAAAGAGCTTTTACGAGCTGAATCAAGATTTTCAAGATACACTAGACTCTACTCTATGAAACACATCCTGGCTCGGCTCTTCAAATATCATGGCTGGCTCGGCTCTAGAGCTGCGCCAAGCCTAGAGCCGAAATTTTGTAATATTACTTAATTGACCATTTCTTTTTTGAAATAAGGCAAACAGTTGTTATATTATTGGGTTTTTACGTGTTAAAAATATATAAAAAATTCTTTTCATTAAAAATGTTTGTACAGTAAATAAATCATACACATTTTCAACATTGTCACGCAACGCTTTTTGGTCAGTTGAGATTCGGCGTAAAACTGTTCAAGAACACAGCACTTGATATTGAAATCGAAGCATTTGTTGCGCTTGAAAATTCAAGTAAAATTACCCAAAATTTTTGAGAAGGAAAATTTGTCGAATTTGATTTAAACCGGTTTTGTTCCCGAACGCCGAGAGCTTAGGATCGATTTGATTGCGACGTCACTTTTGCATTAAATTTGATTGCGAACACTGAATAATCCAAATTTAGAAGATTAGGCGTTATGGAACCGAATTTCTGCAAATTGAAATCGCCGATATTCTGTTCAAACGCAGGGTCTAATTTATGGCACATGAAATTGATTTTTCCAATTTTCGGTGTGCGATAAACAATGAAATTCAACCTTTTCCCGTAACAAGGGTTTTCGATTCGATATCGGTAAATTACAAAATACGATGCTTGGCGGGGCACCTTAAGTT
The DNA here is from genome assembly GCA_030248225.1 of Trileptium ribeirensis. Lineage (NCBI taxonomy): Eukaryota > Metazoa > Nematoda > Enoplea > Enoplida > Thoracostomopsidae > Trileptium > Trileptium ribeirensis. Next base: position 37,063 of record JASANE010022329.1, on the reverse strand, counting down.
TACTCATGCATCATAGATTAGTTTTTCAAAATTCATTATGCAATATACTTATCTGTTCATGAGGCACACGTCCTTCTAGAAATTCCTTGGGTATATTCGTGGATCCAAGGCTAACCTAGTTTCTAAACCTTTACATACAGTTTGATACAGCCTTAATTGCTCTACAAAATTACCAGATTTGACTGAAATGACTGCATGTTTCTTATCGAGATACAGCCATAAACTTATTTTGTCGGATCACATTTTGATTCGAGACGAATCCGATTGACACACATTTACGGGACAAGGACAGCACGCATGTTGGTAGAAGTTACATTCTTGGGAACCCTAAAAGTTGTATTAAAAGGGGAATTTTTGCAATTTGACTTGTTTTGCCATGAACTCTAAACTTGGCTCAGCTAAAGTCTAATGAGATTAGCTTGATAACTTTCACTATTTCGGATTGATAAATTGCAGTTGTCATTTCGATTGTCACCTTAGTATATATACAAATTTAAATGATGTGGTGCGTAAAAATGACTAAAGTATTAAATATGATGTTCTTCAAACATTTTCAATTCCAATAAAAATGGTTAGCTTTTTAAAGACTGCTCGGATTGTATTAGGCAGCAGTATAACTGGAAATCGAACAAGCAAAACGCGTGGAAATCTTGAAACTTTGATAGTTGTCGAGTACCCGTCCTCATCCTAGGTAACATATTTTTGCTTTGCTTAAGAAAATACAATATATATTTTATGTTTACATAATTTTTAACAGTTCTGTGCCAATTTCTTTGTCTCGCTGATGCATGTTGGTACGTCAGTGCTTAGCATCAGGCATAAAGTATCGAACTCCGCTTACCATGCTTGACGTAAACTAGGAAAAACGCGGGATATTGATGGAGTGTGGGAACTGACGAATAATTGGACAAAACGGAAATATTCGATAATAAATTTTAGCGTCGAACACTGTAAATCATTTTTATGTTATTGTTAAGACTGTCAATAAAAAGGGACTCAATGCCGTACGTGCGCATGTAGCAATAGGAGGGGTAACCCACGTAGGCTGGGACACCTCTCGGCTTTGGAGGTATTGCATGGAAAATCAGTAAATCAATCCTCTTGGAAGTATTGGATGTAATTTCAAATTTTGTTTAAATTTTCGGAATAGTTGCATAGCTAGTTTTTTATTAATAAAGATTGATATGATTTTGGTTCATCGAAGATGGTTAGTCTAAAGGCGATTATTGTCATTGTTTAGCAGATGACGAGAGACCGACAATCAGTTAAAATCAAGACCTCTAATGGCCAGGCATGCAAATTAGCGATTCCATTGAGCTTAGTGAACACTTGCAAACCAATACAGTATAATGGTATTCTGCGCGGGAGTGATTGGATACAATAAATCGTATAATTTATTATGTTGCGCCATTATTGACTGAGTGTCGACTTGTAATTTTTGTACATCCAATCAATATCCAGCGAATAAGATACTGCTTTCATAGTGTATTGTGATTATTATAGGAAGACGACAATGTCCCTATCATATGTTTTATGCCGATACTGGCGCATTTTTAACGAACATTTGTGGAATTATAAAAACCCATGGTTAATCTCCTTTGCATATATAACTGTTTAAGTGGTACAACTTGGTCAGTTTCGGAAATAGAAGATATTGATTGTCTATTTTTATTATTTCGACCGTAGCGGCACAAGGTTTGCTGCACGAACTGAGCGACTTAAATTAAGCAAAACCTTGAGAACACGCTTTTGAATGAATATTTGTTTGAGACGCTGTGTCAAATACCAGAAACCCATTGATGACACTTGCATGTCAACATTTTTTCCTTATCCGTAAGCTGATTTTCATTTCATGGAAAACAAACGAGACTTTACTGTTTATTTATATACTAAATAAATTTATTCGACATAGCTAAAAATGGCTCTTGTATTTACGGCGGTAGCTACATTTGGGTAGTATTTGCGCATCATAGCATTGCACGCTGTATATACACACTTAAACGCTAAACTCGTGGGGGGAAGCGGACAGCCAGCATCCTCGAGGGGATAGTAAGTCTTAGGACTGTCCATCAGAAATTGTGTTAGCATTTTTGGTCATATCTTGACCAATTTTTGTGCGATTTCGCCAAACTTTTTTTAGTTGCTGTCCATCTTGTGCTCTATGTCTCCATATAAATTGTTTTTCTTCTAAAAATTATGTTACCTAAAATACTATTTTTAAAAGTACACCCCAAAGTGCGTCAAAATACCTAATGTTCGTCATTTTTTATTTGTTCTATATTGGTGTATTCTTGTGGTGCCCTAAAGTGCGTCATTTATATTTATATATATTTCGATCCTGAAAATTTCGGATGTTACCACGATTTCAACCATCCGGTGGTAGAGGCACTGCAGGCGAATATTACTTTAGTGGGTTCAATATAGGCATGGCGATATAGACTGTAAGTGTATAAAATATAGGCTGGACATACTAAGCCTAAATAATCGACGCTTCAATGAACCCTGTGCCATCACTAAGCTAAGTCAACCAATTGTCTCAATAGTTTAGCTTACCTATAACATTTAGGCTTTAAGTCGTATATAATGGAATGCAAGTTAATCTTTAATTATACATGATGAGGCGTCTGTTTTGTTGTTGAATCTTTATCTCTTTGGAATTAAAACTACGTTTGGTAGGGTGACTTTACTAAAAATCACATTGTTTTGTAATGATATTGTCTGTATTTTGTCATGAGCTGAGCACGAAAATTTTTCCCTTTTCACACCAACCAAAATATTTATCACAACAACACTGGTCAGTTGTTGCCTCCTATTCTTGCTTGTGTACAAGTTTCCCCGGTCGGAGTCATCTTCCATAAAGACCAACCTGGTTAAATGCTATATTTGTAGGATCAGCAAAATGGTTAAAGTCAAGCAGCTATCTCGAGATGTGGTAAAACGCCTCAATCGTGCCCTTAAAAGCCCCATAACCAATGTTATAATTTTCATTGAATTTGACTTGAAACTGAATTCAATATAGTTGTAGCAACACATAAGCTCAAAAGTTCAACAAACGTTAACATTGTGGGTACTTAACATAATAATCAATAACATCATCCTTTCAACCTAAATATGAACGTCCATAGTTCGTTCTTCAAAACTAGCTACCAATGTTTTGCATACTCGATTTGCCAACACTGCCGAGGCCAAAATGTACTGTTAGACCTTAATGTGATCATGTTTGTGGACCGCTTAGGAGACATATTATATTTAACAAGTGCCAAATCAGGCAATAGTTCTACCCAAGTGTCCCACAACTGTCGAAATCCAAAATGATTCAAGTGAAACATGTCCCGATTGAAAGACCGTGGGTTCAATTGTCCATTGACCATAAACTCTGATACGTCACGGCGAGACCAGTCGACAGAGAGTACATTCGTTTTCTTCAATCGGTCCTGAACCCAGGCCGAATGCTTGTAAATTTGTGGAACTGTGGGGGTTGGACGGCAGTGCTTAATAAAATTTGTGGCCCACTAGGCTGACATGTGAAGAAGTGCTCCAAGACATCCCAAGAACGCCTTTGTTTGCGCTTTGAACGACGAGTACTGTTGACCTCACAATGAATAATTATATATTTATAGTCCAACCACGGGATTCTTTTGGCGGCAATAACTTCAACGACGTTGTGATACTCACCACCAGAGACCGAAAAATGCGTACCCCCTTGAATGAAATGGACATCGGCACATTGACTCTCGGCAACGAGCAACAATGTCCGGCGAAATTGTGGAGGAAATAGAGAGCTGGATACCAGGCGATGGGGGCTCCCAATAACGAGAGCGACATTCTGCTCACACCAAGCGGTGCCAATATGATCCAAACAACGACCATACAGGTTGTACCCTGTTGGTCCGGCATCGTAGCTACTTTCGACCTGAGATTCCAGAACCCCACGCCAAGTCAGTTGAACATAGCACAAATTCTATACCGAAAGGACGAAGCAATGCTTTTAAAACAGACTCAAATGCACCTTTGAATGGACTTTGGGGCTGTTGCATTTGATCTAGCATAATATCGATAACCATCTCGTAAGAGTGGAAAATACACTCTGGATTAAGGGCTCCTTTGTTACGAACCCACTGGATCATTTCACCGGGATGATTCGCGCGATGCTTGTTCACTAAAAGTCGAGAAGCAAGGTCATGTTCTCCAGATTGTTCCAATATACCATCGGATGGCATCGATTGAGCTGAATGAGCGACTACGAAAGTATAGTGAACTTGGAAAAACATAGAGCTGATTTAGAGGATGTTGAGACACAATGGTGAATTTACGCATGATTTCTGAAAAGAAAGAAAAAATTATTTAATGATTATATAAAGGATCTGTTAGAATCTAGGTAGTGTTGGGTAAAGTTGCCATAATTTTGACCGAAAAATGTTGGTGGTGGAATACGATTTGTCGGAATCACCGCTCCCACTATTCCCATCACCTAGCGACATTTTATCTAGCTCACTAGTTGTCGTCTGATCTCTTAACTCGAGCGGATACAACAAGCGGAGTGGACGAGTTATATGTGTTTTGTTTGGTAACTCAGGAACAACAGAACGATAGAGACCATCCCTGCTTACTACCCTATCGATAGTTTTTGCCATATTCCACGATGATCTGGGCATATTGTCCTTTACAGGACAACACTTCCTACGACAAAAAAGGTGGTACGAACAACAAAACGGCGAAAAGCCATCAAGAAGTGGTTAGTGGACAACTCTTCAACAGTTTCCAAATGTACAGCGCGAACGACGGCACACGTAATCAGGCAGATCCAAGCTTTCTTCTGTTCACCTTCGTGGTCACACTTTAGATGCAATGGTCCCATATAATCTATTCCGACGCACATGAAAGGTTTTTGCTGTGTGGTTCGGAAGGGTGGCAAAGGAGCATATGGTGGAAGCTTATATGATCGCCCACACATGCGCTTGCACAATGCGCAATTGCGAATCGTCCGCCTAACTTGATTCCACCGTGTACAATCCAGTATTTCGTGCGGATCATAGATAGTGTTTGTGACACAACAGGATGAAATGACTGCTCGTGAACATTGGCAATTACAAGGTTTGTGAATGGTTCATTTTTTGGCAAAAGAATGGGGTATTTTACATCATATGGCATATTAGAAAACCGGTATCTGCCGCCACATCGCTTTATACCTTCATCATAGACAAAAACATTTAGATTTTTAAGCGTGGAATCACGATCGATGTCTTCAAATGCTTTACCAACGAAACGATTAACCCATGCAGTCACACGCAAAAGGTGCATCATGGACGCGTAACCTGACGGATTGAGTCGAATTTCATTATTCATACCAAGCTGAGTTTTGGGATGCAGCTGAATGGTTTCCTCCAAATTCACAAATGTTGTCTGATTACCGGTTTCACCTGAGTCCACAATAGTATCAGGCCAATTGACAGGATTTTTATTTAACCTATTGGGGCCTTCCAACATAAAGTACTTTATTGCAACACTGAAAATGAGACTCCGCGAGATGCTAAGTCAGCGGGATTCTCTTGCGTTGGGACGTGACGAAATGCAACATTTTGATGCTGCAATATTTCTTTGATTCGATTCCTAGCAAACAAGCTGGGTGCGGATTTGTTTTGAAGCCAGTGTAAAGCACACTGAGAATTGCTCCACACCCATTTCGACTCAACAGAGATTCGCATTTCACGTTCGACGAAGTCCAACAAGCGCACGCCAATTAAAACTGCCATAAGTTCAAGTTGAGGTACTGTTAAAGACTTCTTTGGTGCCACCCTAGACTTTGAAAAAACCAGGTTGTTGACACATGTCTGTCATCAAAGTGTTTGATGTAGACGACCGCTGCAAAAGCTTTCATCGAAGCATCTGAAAACGCGTGGAGTTGTGTGTGTGGCTTTGTCGAAAAACACCACCGATTTAGAACAAGTTTGTAACCGGAAATCAGCTGCAAATTAGTGGCACAGGATATCCATTCTTGAAGTATGTCCTCTTGAAGACGGTCATCCCAACCTTATTCCATTTTCCAGAGTTTTTGAACGAGCATTTTACCCATCACAGTCACAGGGGCAAAAAAATACGCAAGGGTCGTAGATTTTTGCGACGGATTTCAAGAGTAATCGTTTTGTGTCAGCGGTGTTTGTAGAAACTGATACTTCGTTACATGACAAACTGTCCGATGTAACGTCCCATGGGATCCCAAGCGCGGTAGTGGACACTGATGAGCCCTTATCATTAGCAGGAATGTCCGCTATTGCATCTTCGTAGTTACTGTAAAACTCACGCAAGTGCATGGACGCATCAGCAAAAATTGATGTCGCATTGTTGCAAAACGTCTTCGCTTCATTAAGACTCTGAGCGCCAGTAATAACCTTATCTACGTAAATAGTCCCAAGAATTTGTTTAGCAACTGGATTGGTTGATTGTTGTAGATGGTGTTACACAGTAGCCTCAAAAATGAACGGGCTTGAAGTAACACCAAAAGGGACGCGACGAAACATAAATACTTCCAAATCCTGTGCTGACGGAGGTTGTCTTGAATCTCTGAGCCATAAAAAGCGCGTGACATCACGGGAATCAACGTCCAACGCAACCTGTTGTAGGAAGGCCTTTTCTAGGTCGCTGACGATACCAATATTGTGAGTACGGAAGCGTAATAGCAACCCACAAAGGTCATCCAATATGACAGGACCTATATGTAGGCAGTAGTTGAGGCTAAGAGTCCCCTTATTTGTCTTCGCCGAAGCGTCGCACACAATGCGGATCTTTGTTGTCGTTTTGTCGGGTCGAACAACATTATGGTGTGGAATATAATGCACCGCATATAGTGATTTTTCTTCGGTCACCTTTTCGATGATTTGTAGTTCAATCTGTTCTTTATTTGTTTTGTCGTACAGTTTTAATAACGTATCGTTACCGACTAAACGTTTCCACAAAGACGTCAGCCTACCAAATGCTAATTGTCTGTTTGTTGGTAACTCGCCAACGGAAAGCTTCCAAGGCCATGAGACAGAATATCGGCCATTAATTCGACAAACGGATTTGTTGAATGACTCCAGGGCATTAAGATCACCGTCGGAAGTCTCTGGAGTTTTGATCCCGATGTTCTCGAGCGACCAGAATCGTTCAATATGAAGGGTTGAATCGTCTACGTTATGCGTTTCGGAGACAAAAAGCGTTGAAACAGCGACACAGGTTTTTTCGCATGCCTGAGATGGAATTCGGCCTGTTGCAATGTATCCCAGCTTTGAACCAATCAGAATCAAGCCGTCATCGCAATTGATTCTCTCTTGCCCAATGAAATCATAATAATAGTCCGTTCCAATTAAAACTTCTATTTCGACCATTTCGCGCTCATGAACAAGGGGTTCAGCAAGTTGAATTTGTTTGATGATCGGATGTTTAGCGCCATCGAGAGCCAATTTCTGAATGGGACATGATATCGCAGCAACGACGTTCGCCGTAACAGTTTGAGTTGAACCATCTGCAATGACGACATCGAAATTAACGATGTTGTATTTCGTTTTTCGTTTGGCTTCGGAAAAACCAGCAGTAGATATTGTCTCTTTTCCGCGATCATGTGCATGAATTTTAGTTGCCATGCGTTTGGTTATGAAGGTACGGGAACTACCCGTATCAAACAATAGTCTAGCGTTGGTTTGATCTCGACCAACGACTTTTGCAATCACTGTTTGAAGAATGGCATGCTCGCCATGAGAAAGCAAAATTGCAGGCTTGCAGGAATTCTCTTCGATGACAACATGTGCTTCCGAGGGAGTAGCACTGCCACCGTGAGACACACCCAGAATGAATTTTGCCGGGCATACACTTCGGTGATGCCCGGTTTTCTTGCAGTAAACGCGCGGTCGGGATTGGGGCATTTCTTCACCATGTGATTGTTACTGAAACAGATAAAGCATCGTCCTTTGATGCGATCTTTTCTGCTCGCAATATCAGGAAATTTAGCACATTGGTCGGTATAATGCTGTGCGTTGCAAAAGTTGCACCGTAGGATCCCAGCTGTGCTGCTATTAGCTAGTAATGACGATGAAGATCCGGTATGTCCCTTGGGAGGATGGGGATTGTTAATTGAGGGCTGATGTGGTTTGCAGTTGTCGGAACGACCCTTATCACGCTTCCCGCTGTGACTGCTTGAAGCGAATACACGATTACTCACGTCTCTTGCCCGAATCTCGTCCTTGAGGTATTGAAGAAGATTGGATAAAGTCCACAAGTTTGTGCTATTTTTCCTGCGTAGTTTCATTTTGACAAAAACAGACAATTTTGACAAAATTATGGGACAAAATACTTGTCCGAATGTGCCTTCCTCGAATCCTAGTGCAATCAAGCTTCTTATATGACGCTCACAGTCGTCATATGTGGCTTGGAGCTGAGATGTCTGATGCGTTGCAGCGGGGATGGCTAACATTGTCTCAAACTGCGCAAAAATTGCTAGTCGCTTATTACCAAATCGCTCAGTCAACAAATCTACCACTTCAGGATAATTTGTTTCGGTTAAGGGATAGCCCTTCACCAGGCGCAGAGCATCCGCATTCAGCAAGGATCGCAAATAATTAAATTTTTCTACATTAGAAAGCTGAACATTTTGATGAATTGAAGTATTCTAAGTGTCCCAAAATTCTTGAAATTTTAAAGGGTCACCACTGTATTTTTCTATTTGAAGCTTGGGTAATTTTGTGGAGCATGCAATGGTACCACCCCCTTCACTTCTTTCAGTAACTAGCTTGGAAGGTGATAATAAGACATTACTACTAAAATCGCCAATTTTTATACAAGTCACCGACCTTAAGTTTAATAGTGATTCATCAAATTCCATTGATTTAGTTAAAATCAATATCGTTATCGTCAGTATAGAGTGCAATTTCGGGCGCGATAATCATCTAATTTTGTTATACTGGTTTTTAGATCATCACATTCACTCTGTGTTTGTGGATTTGCAGCTGCCTTTAGCTTAGCAAGTTCTTTATTGAGGTTCAGCCGTATGGCGTTGCGTTGTCGTACTCTAGTTGACAACATTTTTGTGTTGAAGTGAAAACTTAGTGTAGTGAATATGCAGCTTTGACTAATGAACCGAATTCAGGTTCGAAATATATCAAGTGTAATTGTTAAACAGGGAAATGATGGACTTACAATAAGCACGGTAACTGGAATTGAGTTATCCGGCAATCTGACTTGCAAATGAATAAATATCCAGTGATTCACTAGGTATATCCTTTCCGATATGCTATTGCCGCTTCCAAGATCAACACAACAAATTGACCGCAACACCGATGTCGGCAGAATGGCAAAAACAACGTAGACCCAAATTAAAAGTAGAATCACTTGCGAATTGAGCAAAATTTGATTCAAATACAGAATCGAGTTGCTATTGGATATATAGACTCAAACATTGAGTCGAGCAACAAATACAAGCAAAGTCAGTTCGAAGGACCATGTTATAATTTTCATTGAGTTTGACTTGAAACTGAATTCAATATAGTTGTAGCAACACATAAGCTCAAAAGTTCAAGAAACTTTAACATTGTGGGTACGCCACATAACAATTAATAACATCATCCTTTCAAGCTAAATATGAACGTCCATAGTTCAGTCTTCAAAACTAGCTACCAATGTTTTGCATACTCCATTTGCCAACAATCAAAGCGTCATCGAAACAACAGACACCAAATAAATAACGTGGTTTCACTTCTCACTCGCAGAAGCAACGGAAGCAGTATAAACGTAGCTATTTACCGCAAATAACTCCTGCGAAAAGAAAGATGCTACGTTGGAATGAAGACGATATGCGAAGTGCTTACAATGATTGCTAGGATTCCGCAAAGCAGACAGGTTACAATAAGCTATTTTATGTTGAGCCAATTTTGTATTTAGTCTCAACCTAGTCTGTTACCATCCATAAATGGAGGTCTCATTCCAATTGCCGTTGGAGCGTACTGCTAGAAATTTTTGAAAAATTGCACAATTTTTGTGGCCGACGTATCTGATTACTAAGCAGTCAAAAAATTCAATATTTTTCAGTTTTTATTTTTTGCCATTTTATGCGTCATTTACCTTAAGATGTGTGCACCTAGGGCCGGATTCTGTCACAGAGACCACTCCGGACTGTTACATAAACGTACGCCTTAGCATAGTCGAGTTCGGCCCTTGCTGAATAAAATACACAGCCTAGCTAGCTTAGTACGAAGGTACGGGCCGGTCTCGGCCCTATATAATGTTCCCATAGTCCGCGTCGGCTGTGCAAAAATATTTATTTAGCCGACACAACCCGCGATCTTTTCCAAAAATTTAAGCGACAATCAGTCAGCAAGTATGAACCGTGGTACACGTTACTTTAGGTGACTTAAAAACGCCATTTTTTATTCTTTATTTTTTGTTATACTGTTCTGTAGCTAGCTAAACTAGTAACGTGTTCCGTTTTTTGGCGGCTTTTCAAAGAGTCGGGACTGGCCTGTGTGAAAATTTTAGGGCCGAGCTCGGCTGTTAGCTACGTTTTACAAGAGCCTAGAGCGGCGCTAAAAATGTCACAATGGCAAGAAGCGACTAGTCAAAACCGACCCTAGGTGCACACATTTTAAGGTAAATGGCGCATTACAGGCTCTCCCAAAACCCACTATAGGTTATTTTTTGTAAATAAGATTGTATAATATCGAACTGACAAGATCTGCATACGGCATGCTGGAAACAATGTCTTCCGAGTACAAAAACCATACAAGTCATATTAAGGGACTTTTATAAGAGTTGGACATGTTATAATTCTTTCAACTGAAATTTCAATACGATGCGTGATATTAGGACTTGATATATTCATCTGAGGCAGAATAGGAACTGATTGACGCACATTAAAACAGGGGTAACGCACATTAGGGTAGATGTCCTAATGTGCGTCAAAGAAAGATTTCCTCAAGCTTTTGATTAGCTTGTGGGCCAAAGCACTAGGCACGGGAGATATTTCTTGCAGGATAACAGAAAAATGTCCGAGAAAGTAGCAGTTCGAATTTTGTGCATAAAACCCTACTTACTAATCTAATACTTTAGCTGAAGTTTGAACTATTTTGTTTTTTCATTTTTTCCTGCTTTTTTCTGACGCACTTTAAGCGCATCTCCTATATATAGCCGAGCCCATGAAATCTCAGTTGTGTTTGCCTTTGGCAGAATAGTATCAAATACGTCACTAGTTTTAATTGGATATGTTTGTTGTCCTGAAAATTGCTGTTAAAAGCCGACCCCAACTTTCTAAGTTATACTAAGCTTTGCTGGGCCGGGCCATTCAGACATCACCGCATCGGATGTACAGCCAATCCGAGCTCAAAGATCAAATTTTCACTTGTCTTATGTGTCGTGTTGTAAACTATTTCATGAAAATACCAACGAATGGGTGTCAATGTTACGTGTAACAGTCCCAGTTTTTATTGAAATTTCAAGGCTATTCAAAAAGGTATAAAAAAGGGGCAAATCTTATACCGTCGGACGGCCGAATACTGCTAGAGCGTTACTCTGGTACGGATTTTTACTCGTAATTTGTATCGAATAAACTGTATATTAATATTGTAAGGTACCGGGACAGTCATGCTCCACCCGCGTGAGGTACACGGGTTATTTCCGCATCAAAACAGAACTTGTGGGAAACCCAATTGCTATGTATCGGGTCGGTCCCGAAGTGGTGTAATCGTTGTATTTAGCGTGTAACCATGACCTTTTGTTTGTGAGAGGTAACGTGTGTGCACTCGGATGGGCCAGGGATAAACGAAAGAATTTTCATAATCCTAAGCGCGATTTCACGATGTCGGCACCCTAAGACTTATCCCGGTGCGCATACCTATCGAATATAGTGTGTAATACTTTATAGCTTGGGTAATAGAGGGCGTGCCAGGATGGGTCAAAGTACGGCATAGAACTTTCACTGTACATAAGCTTTACATAACTCAGGCGAAAATTTCTCTAACGATTCGACCTCGAGAAGGTCGATCATGGCACGCAGGAGTAAAAGTGTGATCAATGCCTAGGGCAGTACAAAGTGGAAATTATAACATCGAGTAAGAAAAATTCAAATAAAATTCTAAGGACAATGTCGCTTTTCGCGGATAATTAAATTTTATTCGGGTTTTTTACACCTAGGGTAAGGCTGGGTCGAGTGCCCTCAACCGGGTTTACTAAGGCCACAAAACCATGTGTTCGCTCACACTATTCGTTACCTGTAACTACCTAGGGGGACCCAACCAGGCGTTTAATCTCTCGGTTATTTAAAGCCTTGAATCACGACCTAACTAATCAAAACTCCCCAATTTTTAGAGCCCTACACTTCAATTTGGTCGTATACTTCCTATCTTACTGAAAACCGGGGGCCGTTTACTCTATTGGATCCACTCAGGGTATGCCAAACTCACTGGGGACTTCAAATTTCCTCTCTTAGCACTCAAAACGGCCTCCATCACGCCACTTATTAGGTTTATATCAAAACTTCCATTTTCTTCAGTAGGCGACCAGCCAGGGCATGGCCCGGACCTAGCGCCCCGGCCGCCTACTGCTTCCCGTTATCCAGTAATAATAAAAAACATCTCACAGTCTTTCTTTCAATCAGGCGCGCTGAGCGTTGATATATTTCTCCTGAAAATAATGCCTCGTGTCGACCAGCGCGAGGTTTATAATTTAACAGGCAAATGTTGGCCACGACCGATAAATGTCTGTAGATAAACATGTGAGTAGAATTCTCGCCGTACTGTACCCGTGAGTGTGTATCTGTCTATATGTATATATTTTCTTTACGCCGCGTCGTATACTGATTGTAGTCGCCGCTCGATGGGAACATAAATAACATTGTTTATAATGATTGATGACGGCCACCCGCGATATTACTATTAATGTTGTTGATCGTTGTATTTGACAGAATTGTACATAATGTACAGGGCTGGTTGGCTCGAATAGCTACCAGTTTTCAAGTTTTATCGTTCTCGTACTGTAGGTCCATGCTAGTTTCAATTTAGACCGGGGTAGCTGGGAAATTATAATAGGAAATGGAACGATGCTGCATCGGAGCCAGTCGAGACTTTTTCCTCATAATTTGGTTTGTTTTGCACGGTTCGTGTTCATAGCTTTAAATTTTCCTTATTTATTTCTCGGTCTTTTAGATCGCCCCAAGTGGGACTCTTCCCGGGCAACAATGGCAAAGAGCCTCACTTGGTCTTTTGGTTTTCTTTCGATCACGCAATGGCCGCATTTGTGGGCGTGGGTGCGTCCGGTGTGCCCCAACAAAATCTCAAAAACGGACAAAAAATTTTATGGCAATCAGTGACCAAACTATAGTCTCGACTGGTTCTGCGCTCGTCGGGCTGTTTTGCATTTTCTCGTAGATCCGATGGGTGTTGGTGTTTTTCTTTGCAAATTTAATGTAATATGTGCTACCGGAGGGTTAAAAAAGGTCAGGGTTTGCCCGTTTGCCTATGTATAACGGGAAAGTCGAAAGTCAGGGAAAATTTGCTTGTGTTAAAACAAAAAAGAGAAAGAAGCTGGGGGCAGTCGCCATCACCGTCGCGGTTTTTCAGCACCAAAAGCCCCTATAAACTAACCTGACGAATGCGTAAATTTTCAAAATGGGTCCAGTCAGTGGGAGGTTTGGGATCGTCCCCAGTGACGGTGACGCGCAGTTGGCTCCGGCAGTAATAGAATTTTCGACCGACGAGGTGCAAATCTTTGGTTGAAATGGAATAAAATTTCAGGCCGATTAAGGAGTGAAGCCAGGACGTGATCATTTACACAAGACTACGTAAACGCTCAATATCCGCAGTACCGAGTTTCTTTCCAGAGCGAAAGGCTTGAAATCAAAGCCGTAGTGATCACGTAGTGCAAATTACTGCGGACCTGGAGAGAATAACACTGCGATCGAGCGCTAGCAAACTGGAGTCTGGAAGAGGTGGAGCCGACCGCGAGCATCGAGAGTTGGAGCCGTTTAAAGATAGAGTAGGTGGTTTTCTAAGAACGGGGCTCCAGCCCGTGTGTCGCTCTTTATTAACTAACACATTGCTTGCGTGCGGTCTTGGAGCGAGCTCGCTGTTCACTGAAACCAAAATTTAAATGAAAATGATTTTGCACAGAGACTCTCCGCGTCGGATTCTCCCTTTTAACATCAGATAGCGAGGAAGGCAGCCAACGTCGCCCTGTTCTTCAGGAGTCGCGGCATTGGCTTCCTGACCCCATTCTCGCTGCTAGCTTCGCGCCTGTCGTCGCTCGAATGACTCTTAACGCAAACCTAGGACATTATCGAGTGGCGGTGACAGACTATTCTGGGGTGACTCCAGGCCATAAAAAAGGATAAAGATGCAATTGGCACTAGGTGACAATCCGGGTTATTATGCCGAAGCATTGTGTGGAGGCTGGCCGTGATGATTGTTCATTACACCACGCATCATCTTATCCGCCTAGACCAAACTCTAGTACCTGTTTAACGCATAGGTACTGCGAAGCAATTGTGGCTGAGTTCCTTGCCCAAGGAGATTAGCGCGACCACTGGATTCGAACTCCCGACTTCACGATTATGAAGCAGGCGCTCTAACCACTCGGCCACGCCGCCAGCCCAGGCCATACAACTTGGATAAACAGCCGCGTCATTGGCTGGGCTGATATAACGGAGAGGCTCTTAGTCTCAGGAACAGTAAAATAACACGGGCTCGCCGCGAACCCATCGAAACAACACAAAAGAAGGGCGGTGTCCAGCCTCCTTTAATCTTACAGCCATGAAAATTAGGGGTCAGGCAAAACCAAGGAAATTGCGTCACGCCAATCTTGTCGGGTTTGGGCATCCTGTTTGACACACCGAGGTCCGGTTTAAGTTGTATATACCTTTGTTCCCTTTTGACCCATATATCTGTTACTTTTCTTTTTGAGCCATATATTTGTAATTTTTCTTTTGACTCACATGTTTACTATCCATTTATATAATTGCTATCAATCCGTATATTTGTTATTGCCTGGACAGAATAAATGTTTGGAAGATCGTGTTGTTCTTTTGCAAGCAATATATATCTTTATGTTCTAGTACTAAATGAAACTCGGATAAAACTGATATTCACACTAGGTAGGATCTAGAGATAGGATAAACGGTGTAACATCATCAAAAAATAGCTGCTGGTTCAAGACTCTCGGCTAAAACCACTACAATCAACCTTTATTTTACTAAGCAAACCAGGACTGTTACGTACAACAAAAATTTAAAATATAGGGCTCTGGCGGCAACTCCCCAGTGTCCCTCTGCTATCCGTACTAATTGGCACGAGCTTTAAGTAAACCGGAATACGCAAACCGTAGGATCCACCAGTAGGAACGTGGTACAGGAACCGATAGGTTTTCTCCAGCCAGGATCAAAATAAAGGTACCCGGGATCCCTAGGACTCTCGAAAGCATGAGGGAATTGCGGGTCAGCCTTATTACCTGTGAGCAGGCTTAGGGGCTGACCCTCCCTCAGGGGGACCTCCATCACTAGAAACGTGGGCCAGTATAGGGGCCAGGCCGAACACCCTGGTAGACCCGCCGGCAGTCTGCTAAGCTAACCGGTTCCCTTAGGTAGTCTAGCGGATCACCGGGAAAGCCGGTGTTGTCTGGGCACCACACCGAGAATAACGGTTGTGCAGATGGGATCCCTTAGGGCCAGTACAATGTGCATCATTATGTTTTACCTTAATTTAAAATCCTGAATCTAAACTGTATCTCGTGACCTTTTAAAAGATTAATACAAGGTAACAATGCTGCTACGTAACTATGCTAAAGTGCATTTGTTTATCCGTGTAAAATTATGGAAACACGTTTTCAAAATTTAAGTTTATGCTCTGCTACGTGTTTCGATATACGTTTTAATGCTAATACCGCTGTCAGACAAGTTTTTTCAGAGCTCTAAGCCTTATAATAGCCACAAAACATATGCCAACGTCCAAACATTGTGGAGAGAACTTAAGAAGATATATTACAGTCTATAAAGTTTAACGAAAACATATTTTGATACCAACTCAAGCGTTGCGTTGGCACGGATATGGATTATTTTTCAGAGAGTATATTCCAGCATGATACAAATTTATTCCCTGTATCAAAACGTATAGCTGCCTTGCAATAGTTTGAAGCGTGAAAATTTTTAAATGCCGACGTCAGACATAGGTATTCACCCAAAATTCAAATTAATTTTGTAAGAAATTTGATTACGCTATTTTTTTCTTTTATGCAGGTTTCACAGAATAATGAGTGTAAAAGTAAAAAGTGGGCAGTTTTGTCTGTAACAGCCCTTTGCAAGAAACGAAAATCCCTAATGACGGTTATATGATATTTTATTTTTTGCAAACTTTTGCGCAGATTTTTGTCTTTAATGACTGCTCGTTTCATATTTAAATCTCTAACAGATACGTGTAAGAGACTTTAGTCTTATATACATAGCCAATAAATACAAATTACAATAATACTTACCAATAATTCAGCGTGATGCAAAAACAGTAGCTACATAAAAAGTAAGAATAGCAAAGTCGCATTAGTGCAATGAAAACATATATTGCTGATGTAATACTGGTAATACACTGTCGACGATATATACCGATTTATTTATAACCATAGTATTTGTATGATATAACAAAAAATAGTAAAACAAAACGACGTATTACTACCCAGTTCCCGATACTATAAACTGTACTTGCAATTTAGTATATACGACATGTCATATCAATAATTTAGAGTTCGACAAAACGGTTTTGCGGTAGCACGTTTTTTTGAAAGTGCGAACGTGTTACTTTAATATCTATAAAAGATTTAGCAGCATTGACACCCGAAATCTCTAGACAACCGCAGAACTGGAGTCCCAGTTGCAATATAGAACGGACTAGGCCAGCCGACATAAATTTATGTAAAAGGAAACAATGTATTAAAATCTAGAATACGACGATAAACACATTCTTGAAACAAGCGTAGGGTACAGAGGGTACATTGTGGAGCAGTACTATCATGCAAAGTCCTGCCCATGTCACCTTTAAGGACCGAACGTTATAACGGTAGAAAAAAGAACAGCTTAGAGCGGAGGGTTCGGGGGCGGCAGCCACCTGACTTAGACTTAGTACATGGCTCATATTGGGACCTTAGCTTAGGCTAAGACTATGGCTTAGTATATCGAGAACGGCATAGCATGCATTTCTTTTCCGCCCCTAAAGGTTACATTGGTCCAAAGTCGAAAAAGCTTAGCAATAAGCAGCAGCGTGGTACTAATACACTAAAATGCGGAACGATAAAGCTATGTCAAGGTTGTTAGGAACACTACAAAGTTGCACACCTCGGACATGTCGACTAGAAAATTAGCTGTCAGTTGACAGTTGTTGGCAATGCTTTGTTGCGAGGGCATCACCGTTGGCTCTGTCGTTAACGGCTGCCAGCATCATGGAAAATTTTTGTACTAATGAGAAAATTAAAAGGAAAACAAGATCGTTATTGTTCTACACTAAGCTCGTATGCAAATTTTGCAACCAATACAAATCTACGCTACAGCATAGAAGGAAACAGTACTTCCAAAGTCCTTTATAATGACGGACTTCCCCGAGCGTTTGCATTGCCCTGTGTGGTTTCGCCGAAGACGAACAACACATTTTCATTTTATCGTCCTCTAGACGAGTAAAGACCATTATATAGAAGCGAGAGCAGTCATATAGTCATATAGAGTACTGCCATTTTTAATGGCACCAAGTGTTAGGTGCGTCTGCATACAACATAGATAAATCCTCTTCTAAGTAACCGTCTTTTTGGTGTTTTGTATATTGGTCGCTTTATACTATATTTACAGATTTGTTATCGTACCGTTCATCGTTCTCGTCCAACGGAGCCAACTTCATGACTTCAGAATAGTCGACTGGCTGAACTAGACCATGTCTGCGAGTATGAAGCGTGGCATCAACATGCGCAGTGGACACGATCACGTTCAGATGCTCCATTATTTCAGTCGTATCCGTGCAATCGTCCATGATCGTCATTTATCCGTCATCGTAGTACAACGGTTCTTTATTACCTGCTAGTGTATCAACACGTCCGGTTTGTCCACCAATCCCTACTTTACCGTGGATCATACCGAGTTCACGACTAAGCATCTTTAGACGGTGCGTAGTGGTCGGGTTGGTTCGCGATTCCCATTATTTTACGGAGCATTACAAATTAACTAATATCGATGGCGTGGAACAGCGCCGGTTCTCAACATCTCCAGCGGGAGATCGGCCAGACTGACATTGTGGTCCCGTTTCTCGATCGGGTTGAGGTAGTTCATTTTGCATCCGCTAAGCCAGACCTAGCCGATTGTTATAATTCACGGGTGGTAGATTTGCTGTATACTCCCCGTATCCGCGATTGTTACTAGCGAAAGACCGAGGCTGGCGATTGTATTGCCACACACTAACAATCTTGGTTGGGGTGACTTGTGTCATTTTCGCCGAACCACTAGTTGACTAAGTTCGCTGTGCTGAAGGATCCACCTAGCTTCTTAGATGGTCCTATAGTCCAACTCTAAATTAACTTCTGGCGATGCGCATCGCACATATGGGTAGGCACGGGACGCACCTAAAGTTGGCTTAGATTTATACAGTTTTCTGTATTTTCCGAGGAATAGTTGCCAATTGTTTTGATAGCATTAACTCGCCGAACCCTCCTTAATTTTAGCTTTCATTTCGTTCTCTATCCCGTTGCCGACCAATCCCAGCCTCCTTTTCTTCGTCCTGCAATTTTCATATGAGACCCTACGTTTTTCTCCCAAATACTACTTCCCCGCTTTTCCCCTGTTCTGCAATTGAGCGTGTTGCTGTATATTGTTGTATTATTGTCCAACGCTCGTATTTTGGAGATTTCACGAGTGTTGGTCCTACCTAAGCGAGCGCGAGCGTATCAGTCGTCGTGCCAATGACTGCCTATATGCAAGGAAAGGGAGGAAAACTGCTAAAACTGAAACTGCGAAATCCAAAAAGTTGAATCTGGGAATGTTAAATGAAAGCCTAAAGGGCCATGCTGATAAAACAGAAATCTCAGCGATCAAGTCGCTATAAAATTTAAGTGGGATTTGCTACCGCGCGATCTGAGGCCAAAGCTTTCTCAGGTCGGCTTTAATTTTCAAACGGTGGGGGCACATACTATACGCTGTGCATTGTCCCTAACTTAGATTTTCAAAGGCTTAGGCTAAAATCTTGACCCTAATTGATGCTTAGGGATATCGTCTATGCCAAAAAGAAACTAAAATGGCATGTTCAAGTACCGGTCCATGAGTCGAGTTTCAATAAAACCTACGTGAATTTAATATTAATACTTAGCCCGAATGTATAACCAAAAGGACGGCAAGTTAAAGCTGTTATTGGTTTGCAGTTACAAATACACGACTATTTCCTCGACGCTAGAGCGCCGCTCTCGCTCATACCTAGTTACTAACCCTGCCTATACCGAAAACAAATTTGCATCTAAAATGCCAGATAAACTTTCCTCAATTATACGATATGTTTGGAACACAGGACTTGTAATAATTTGGTCTAATTTATCGGACGCAATTTGGGAGGGGCGGGGCCACATGCTTTGCAGTTTCAATCCGAATTCTCTAAGAAAATTTTAGATGCATAGCCGACAAAAGTTTAGAACAATCGTGAACCATCCTTGCCAGTTCATGTCACACTCCAGGTTCACGAGTACCTTATAATGCACTCTTCCACTTGTGTAATTTTCATTTTTATCAGCTAGGGCGCCATGCAACGGGTCTCATGTAAACATGATTATTTATTATTTTGTCCGTATGGGAGGCGCAGCAACACACTCGGTGTCCTCAATTGGTTAGGAGTTTGTTTCTCCAGTTCCCCTGGTCCTGCTCCAGAGGCGTATTTTATACCCTATTAACTGGACTAACGGTACCAAAGTTTGAACCACTGAGAAGTGATTGTTGTGATTTTATTTATTAGATGGCCAAAAACCTGTTGAGGCAGGTGGAGATAAATATAGAAATAAAATTGCAGAAATATTTGCGAATTAAAGGCATACAAATCATTAAATACACCACAGGCATCTATTTATGCGCCTGTATCAAATTGGTACATAACTTGCGCTCTATTCACACATCTGCAGAAAATGAATTTAAAAGGAAATTGCTGGCATAAAAGTGGCTATGTCCTGGTAAGCACCTGTAGCTGTCAAATTACATTATTGTTATTATTCCTTGCTGATGATTATTCTTCCTTGTTAAGTGCTTCAGGCAAGCCCACTCGGCTGGCTGCCGCGTCCCGAACCCCTGTAAGCTGTTCTTTTTCTAAATCCTTAACGTCCCCACCTAAAGGTGACATGGTTTCTCTTCTTAATACCTGTAAATTTAATGACAACAGAAAAATCAAAAACATACGTTGGGCTGATATTCTGCATGACAATAATACTTAAAATGACAAAAATTATTTGCCGTGAGTATCGTTTGCGATTTGTTTCCTGACAGTATTCTAGTGGTTAAATATATATCTAATTAATACATAAGGTTTTCTACTCATAATCGTTCAACATATTGTTTTTGTAAATATAACCGACATACTGCCTGACACAAATTTGTCAAAAATTAAATACTCCGTTGTGACCAGCAACGTCATATACGTTTTGTATGGAAAAGACAAGCAGATCGTTCTGCTGCGAAATAAACCAGCCACGATATACGCTATTGCTCTGTGGACGCAGCAAACTGCTATAAAATATACGATTACATGAAACGGAACGAGCGAACCGAGCGGAATAAAGATTTTTGCTAAGGGAAAATCGTGGAAACTTTTTGTCTGTGGCTGTCATTCGTAAAACTCATCTTCGGATGGATGGATTTCAAGAGCAGTGGCAGTTGCTGCTAAAAATCAAAAAATTTAACACTAATTTGAGTAAAATGTTTTGTAATATATAATAATAATAAAATTCCGATGCTTCGGATATACGTCTACATATTTCTGGGCTTCACGGGCCTTAAAAATATTCTAAGCCGACGGGCTCGAGCCAAGTGGTGGTGGACAAACAATTGGTTTTTTGTAATATCTGTTACGGACGATCGATCGTTTATAACATTTGTTATAAACGATCGATTGTATATAACAAATGTTATAAACGGCCAATCGTCTATAACAAATATTACAAATAGTTCGTCGTTTGTAATATTTGTTACGGACGACGAATCATGTGTAACCAAATTTATAGACGCCTTGTCGTCTATAACTTGATATACGGACGATCGATCGTTTGTAACTAGGTACGTGGATAGTTTGTAACACAAATTTTTCAGTCGTTGCAAGCATTATTCTGTGAACGGCGCATTATTGCCAAAAAAAAAATAATTTCTAATAAATTTTACATGTCATGTAAAAATGCATTTAGAATCCTACAACTATTGATGTATGAAGTGACTACAAGTTATTGCTATACATCATAATTTTGCAGGTTTAATAAAAAACTCGAACACCTTTTCATAAGTATGAATTATCTATGTCTCTAGTCAAAATATCAAGAATTAAAGTTTAATATTTCCGAATTATTATAAATTTATTTTTAATTTTATTTTTAGTCCTGTAAAGGATACCTTGTAATTTAACCAAAAAATAAAATTTAACAGCACAGCACATAACGTGCTGCTGGAATTATGCAAAAAATTCGTCACTACAAAGAACAAAAAAATAATGTGCGCGATGTAATGATGCGTTATCGGCAAATAATGTGCACGGGAATATAGAAAGTTAACACGATAAACAACAAGGAGTCCAATCATGGCCATTAAAGAAATGTTTGCTTCATTTCATTTCATTCACTTTCTTACAATTATTACACGATGCTGTATACCGATTAGCGATATATCATACGCAAATATTTTTCAGGACTCGATAATCAACGCGCTAAATAGCATAAATAACTAAACACAAAAATATTATACATAGACCTGACTGCTCTAACGAAACCTCATACTGGTTGAAAGAGGTCGCAGAATCAATTGATGTCGACAGAATCTCTACGCATAACCATATAGTAATATACAATTATTAATATCAGATCGATCAAATAGGCCATGAAACACTGGCGTAGTTTTTTTACGCCACAGCACAGTAACAATATCGGCAATCAAAAAATTTTCATAACTATACACACAACAGCTTACACCACAGATGGCATAGACTATTGACACGCATGTAACAGAATAATCAGGTGCTGCTGCGTAAAGTGAATGCAGCTAAAATATGTATTATTTGTTTTTACAAAACTTCTTACGAATGTGCGGCTTTAAAACGCGCGCCTACGGAAACTATATTCTTGAATATGAACATTAGTTCACAAAGAACTTATTAAAAAACTAAAAACAAAATTGCAATGACTGAATGAAACTGGGACCTAGGAAATTCTCCATAATACCAGGTAACAGGATTGGCTGTCAGCATTTTGACTTTCTTTAATCCGCCGTTAAACCAAGTCTACAAAGCTCTCTTCACAATGTGAAGCCAACCGGAAATGCCTACAATGTGATTCTTTACCCCTGCGAAGTTTCAATCTAAAAACATGCAAACGCCGCGTTATGTTCTGTATCCTACAAAATCTCAATTCAGCTGATTAAAAGAATGGACCCGTGCTAAACACGTATCTGTCTGGACATTGCACAACGATGTATTCAGAGTAAGTTATAACAAAGTGCCTGAATCACGCCTACATTAAGTGCATTGGAATGTTAACTTGCCACAGCGGCGCCTATTATATGTCCATTTTTTATGGCACTTGGGGACCTATACTATTTACTTTGAATAAATACTATGATTGCCACTGTAACGTATGCACATTGTTGAAGTTGTTTTTGTGGTTTTAATAACAAGGTGCCGCACGCGGCTGTAAATTTAACATTAAATTATAATTGTTGTATGGCTCATATATAATCACGACAGCACATTAAGCTATATACCAAGCGGTTTTCGAAGCTAAGAACAAATATGATGCAGTCTTTTCAACACACCACTTTATTTTTTATGCACAGGTGTCCTGAAACTTATTCTATTCAAGCTTTACAGTACGTACCATAGTTTTTTAGAGCTTAAATAATATTTTATTGGAATATTCTGATAGATTATTGGAATTTTATTGTTAAGTTTTTGTTTTTTTTTGAGATACAAGATGCCCGTCATAGGCGATAGTTTTAAATTATTGATCTGCGGTGTAGTGCTACGCTGGCGGTATTATTGTTGCATGGATGGTTTATAAAAATTATTTTTAGAATTCTTGCATGATTATATAAAAATTCTGAGAATTATTAACCGCTGTCTAGATCCAGGTAGCTTGGATTTCTGGTGTATATAACCTGAGGTTTTGTTTCGATTAGCGCGGCAGTTGCTGCCATCGACTGATGAGTTAGCTGCAGCAGTTAGCTCGCAGAGTCAGTCGCGATCGGAGATCTCAGAGTAAGGAGTCACTTTAATTTTAAATATATTTTCTTAGCTTAACTGCCACACTGCACCTTGTTATCTCACACTGTTCTATTTAGGCAGTAGTTACTTAAAGCTACGGCATAGCGCTGATTCCGAATTAACAAAATTTAGGGTTTATTGAGAGCAGGGGCAGCTCCAAAATTTTCTTTTGAGAGCACACGGGGTGCTCCATATCTTAGTGGGTTCTTAAGAGCAGACGGGCTGTTCCGAAAAATTTCTTCTTGAGAGCAGAGAGCTGCTCCTAACATTTTATATTGAGAGCACAGGGGTGCTCCAATAAATTTTATTGACTAGGTTGAGCTGAGCTTAAGTCAAAGCTTAGGCCGGATCGAAGGATCTACCTTGTATCTCATAACTTGCTCGAGCATTAATATTAATTTATTACTTTATTATATTATATTAATATTATATTAATTATTATATTAATTTGAATGCTTAGACCCACCTTGTCATTTCAAACTATTCATTATTTTATTGTCGTACTATCATTTATCTTAGTAATATTAAGTTATGTATTTATATATTTGTGTAGTAAGTAGAGTTATAGGTTCTGAGTGCTGCCATTACACTAGGTCATCGTCGAAAGAAATTGAAAAGTTGTATACCCATTAGGACTCGCTTCGCTACACTACATTACATATGTTAGACCAAACAGGCAGCGTAAAGAGCTAAATATGCTTTTTATATTAACACAATTGAGTGCCTACAGAGATACTATACCCGACGACTGCGTTCCCATGCTAGGCTAGACTGCGTTTCTTATAAACAACGTCTGAAATACATCCGCCTTGAACTGCAGGAACTAATTAGGGTGCACCTTGACCCTTCATCAATATTCACATATATCTACGAAGGTAACTATGAGTCTTTGCTCTACAATTTGTTAGACGTGAAAGAAACTCAAAATGTTACGACACGCGGACATAACTTCAAATTACATGAGCCGAAAGTGAAAAATTGTGATCTTAACCTGCAGTAGATATAAACGGCGGTATTCCCTCATTCTGTTTACATAACCATTTATATACTCCTTAAGCTCTTACATTTATGGTTTGTTGTGTACTATAATCTAAATATTTGCTAGTAAATTTATTAATTGATACAAACATCGTTAAGCAAACGAGATCAGTGGTACAATTTCTCCAAATCCCCAGTTTCCTCAAATGCTACATTCACAAATTCCTGATTTCCTAATTGTGCAAGTCTACATTTGCACCACAATAATTTTACTACGCAAGTTTGTATGTGTTATTGTGCATAGATTGTGCAATTATTGTATAATCAACATTGTATGTACATATAAGGTAGGATGCATAAAAGTGTAAAACCAGAAGCGATAAGAACATATGCACAAATTCCGAGATTTTTTTAATTTTCCAGATTTCTCAGTTTAGTTCTAATTGCCCGTCTCCTATACTCCCGGAGTACTTTTTTAATCCCAACATTCATTAAATTAAGAGATTCAGATTAAATCATTAACAGATTCAGACATTTTTAAAACACAAATACAATGCATCGAAATTCTAAAATTCGCAGGTTCTATAATTGAAACGTTTTCAATATTCCTAGCTTCCTTCCCAAGTTTTCAAATTCCAAAATTACCAAGTTATCTTATCTAGCCAATAAATTTTTGACTGATTTATATTAATGCAAGAACTTAATAACACTTGTCTTGAAACGCTTTGCTAAGTGTCTAATTTAAAACTACAAATGAAAAATGATTGATAAAGTCATACACTGCTTTATCAAGTAGTCGGTGGCACCTCGGATTCATTCAGGTAGGTAGGAAATACCGCGAATTTAACGAGATTTCGTACATTACTAAAATCATGTGACTAGTTAAATCTGAAATTTCACAGAAATCCATGTGTTCGCTACAGGGAAGGAAGGAGGCAGTGCCCCCTAGTTTACACCGGTAAAAAATCAAGTTTTGCAATCTTTAAATCAATCGATTGATCCGCGATCGACAATGTGCACGGCTTTCTGGCAAAAATATATTACACAGGGGTGAATCTAAGTGCTTGTCCTCAACTCTTAGCTGATGTATGTTTTAATAATCATTTGCTATTTGTATATATTTGTATCATATATGCTCTCGGGGGGTAACCCCTGAGGGGTCGGATCCCCCTGGGTTGCCGAAGGGCCGAACACCGGGTACCCACCCTAGACCGGGACGTCAAGCCTTGAGCAAGTATAATTTGTTTAAAAGGTGTAGGTAAAATGTATAGAGAAAATTAACCCCGAAAGTATAAATACCATCCAGCGGTTCTAAGTGTTACAGATAGCCAACTAAGGTACACACGTCAATATTGAAAACAGACGGTACGAAATGGAACTGAAACTTAACATGAGTGCCATAGGACAAATATTTAAAACTTAACTGTGAGCCCATGCTGACCTTATGTTGGCCGCGAAAATTGACAGTATATTCAAACTCTGTAAATAAACTGACAACCTGGAGTTTACCGTTAGAATCATCGACTCCATCAACTGAGACGCTGGCTACCACTAGGACGACGTTGAACTTCGCTAACTTTGTAGCTCACAACGCCGCCTCAACGTAACAAACCGTTACCCAACGTTGCAGCGATGAAGATATGCATCGAACTTAACTTGCACCGGTGCTTGTAGGAATAGCGATCATCGGTAGAAGTTACCGTTTAAATTTTCGGGGCGGAAGTGAAGTACATGGTATACTGTTCTTGATATGTTAAGGTTAATCTAAGGTCTTTATACTAAGCTGACCACTAAGTTGGTGGGGGGTTACCGTCCCCTATCACCACAAAACTGTTCTTTTTCCTTCCGTTATAATGTCCAGACCCCTACATCTGACATGAGCCATAGATCTTGGAACATTTTTCTAGATAACCCAATTTCCACGAAAAATTATTTTTCCGTCAGACCTGCGCAAACTCGCTATTCGAATTCTAAAATAAATGCGAAATTCCATTCCATAGCGGGTATAAAAACGAGAGCAGGCAATGAAACTTCCTGTTTTCTTTGCACCAAACAGTGTTTTAACTACACTTAACAAAACTGCCTTTCAAACCACAAGACAATGGAATATCTCGACTATATGATAGTTCCTAAGTGGAGAAGATACGGGATTAATGGATAAGTGCAATAATTAGCTCATACGTATCACCGATTGACGACCAATTTGCCTAACCTTACGATAGGTCGATTAAGAACAAGCATATTGGGAGATTTCCTGGATTTTATCATAGTATCATTGGCTACAATTAAAGCGACGATAACTTCATCGTGTAGAGCGCCATCTTCGGTATCCAACGATGCCACCCGCGATACATTTGATGGCGTGGTTGTTAACTTATGAACCGAAATCCGCAACACCTTTAAACTTCATCTCTGCCGCAGCGTACAGACATACAAATGCAATTCGACAGCAGAGACCCCACCAGCGAGAGGTTTTGCCTCACATATATATATAAAACAAACGCTCTCGTGCAGTTTCGCAATTCTTTTACGCTGTGCACTTGCAATATTTGTGTTTTATATTTATTTTAAAGTTGTCTTTATTTATCGCGGTGTAGTGTTGGTGGAAGATTCAAATTGGAAATATGCCTATTGCTGCAGCTCGTCGCACCCCGAAAAAGGCTAAAGCTCCGTCTTCGCATCCCACGTATGGAGATATGGTCAAGAGGGCGATTGTGGCGCTCAAGGTACGTTAAGTGATTTACAAAACGTCTGAGACAGTAATTTCTAATAGGAACCCACCTAGAACTTTACTAAGGGAGGTGCCCGGCGAGAGTTTTCTTCTAAAGGGGGTTTAAAAATTTCACATTTTTGTACTAAAGAATAAAAATATTTTGCATCGAGCGCAAACGAAACCCAAAGACTCGAAGCTGGACCTGGACACGCACTTAGACTTTCCCCTGAGTAACATACTTTACCAGAAATCCCTGCTCATTGTGGGGGTTATTAGCTCGCTCTAACGATTGCAAAATACTATTTTTGCGGTTGTAGGCTACGGGGCAGTGCCTTCTACCTCCTCCCGGGTAGCGAACTCCTGGATTTCTGTCAAATTTCAGATATCAAGAAGAATATGTTGCAAACGCTGCAATTATGGAACTTGAGATTTTTAGAATTTCGAAGCATGGTATTTATGTGTTTTAAAAATGCCTGAATATCTTAATTTAATGAATGTTGGTATTAAAAGAGTACCCAGGGAGTATGGGAGACGAGTAATTAGGAGTAAACTGAGAAATTTGGAAAATTAAAAAATCTTTGAATTCATGCATACGTTCTTATCTGTTCTGGTTTTACACTTTTATGCATCCTGCCTTATATGTACATATAATGTTGCTATACAAATTGTTCATTTCTACGGATATAAATTTATTTTATAGCGAAATTTCTTTAGAACGATTCTTTTTGCCTGCCTATGCATCTGGTACTTTGTTTTTATTCATGTATGTATGCATAAAAACTTTCATTGTAAAATTATTGTTGTGCAAATGTAGGCCTGTACAATTAGGAAATCAGGTATTTGTGAATGTAACATTTGAGGAAACTGGGAATTTGGAGAAATTGTACCACTGATCTCGTTTGCTTAACGACCTTTGTATCAATTAATAAATTTACTAGCAAATATTATTTAGAATATAGTACATAACAAACGATAAACGTAAGAGGTTAAGGAGTAAATGGTTATGTAAACAGAATGAGGGAATACAGCCGTTTATATCTGCTGCAGGTTAAGATCACAATTTTTGACTTTCGGCTCATGTAGTTTGAGGTTATGTACGCGTGTCGTAACATTTTGAGTTTCTTTCACGTCTAACAAATTGTAGAGCAAAGATTCATTGTTATCTTCGTAGATATATGTGAATATTGATGAAGGGTCAAAGTGCACCCTAATTAGTTCCTGCAGTTCAAGGCGGAGGTATTTCTGACGTTGTTTATAAGAAACGCAGTCTAGCCTAGCATGGGAACGCAGTCGTCGGGTATAGTATCTCTGTAGGCACTCCATCGTGTTAATATAACCAGCATATATAACTCGTTACGCTGATTGTTTTGTTGCCAGTAAGTAAATGTTAATACTTTCATGCTGTTGTATATAAGATACCAAACAGTGCTTGCGTACTTCAGAAATGGTCTAACATATTTAATCAGAAGGTAGTGCCTATTGTGTGTTGCAGGGGTAAAAGCTTTTATGTATGTGATCGGCCATAACTCGGGAATGAGTCAACCGATTTTCATGATCTTGGTCTCATTCGAACCGCCATAGTCGATTTACCGTGAACTTCTCAGCATTTTTGATTTGGGTCTGGTTCCGGGGTCAGGGGTCAAAATGTGGGTTTTTGCCCCATTTTAGTGCCCTGCACGGAAGCAAGGTTATTTTTATGTTAACTTTCGATTTTTCTCTGGATGGTTTTATTTCATAGTAAAATGATAAATGCCGATGCTCATTTTCTTGTTTTCGCTTAAGGTTCCGGTTCTGGAGTTACGGGGTTTCAGATACGGTACCCTCGTGGTTCATCGACCCAAAATTCGAAAATTTGTTCTGACGTCCCTGGCGGCTGAAAAACTTCACTTGGGTCTTTTCGGGCATGGAAAACTCATTGCCGTTGTTAGTTTTGCTATACGACCCATGGTTCCATGGCTACGGGAGTATGGCACCCTCAAGGTTCGGGGTCAGACGACAAAATGAGGGTTTTTAGCACATTTTAGTACCCTTCACGGAAGCAAGGTTATTTTTATTTCACCATTAGGATTTTTTCTCTGGTTGATTTTATTTCATAGTAAAAAGATAAATGCTAATGCCTCTTTTTTGTTTTTTGATTTAGGCTTTGGTTTATGGGGTTTGAGGTATGGCACCCTCGTGGCTGTTCGATCCAAAATTTGTTCTGACGTCCTGGTCGACTGAAAAGTTTTAGTATAGTATCTCTGTAGGCACTCAAGCAACGATTTTCACGTAGCCGTTGATTACATTACGGCTGCCTGATAATTTTTTATGTACAAAAAGTTCGCATACATACAACATATTATAAAACAGCATTTATCATTGACGGAACTCCAAAATACAATACAAGGCCGAATCCCACGTTGCGACCTTCGAATAATTACATTCACACTGTATAGCTAGCCTTATCTAATCTAACATTTATAACGTTCTTACGGTAACTGAAGACGCTATAAGCATTCTACTATCACATATCTTTGCACAGTCTTATGCTAACTTAAGGTCATTGTAGCGTTGTAGTCAGAGTCTACAAATAACGAACTAAGAAAATCTTTAAGTTATTGTCCCATCTTCCTAGTATCAAACTGTTGTAAGGCCACGCAACACAAATTCAACAAACCACTGCTAAATTTCGCACGTATGTAATTTAATTCTTTCTCCGCATAAACAATGTTTTACTTCGTTCGACACGGGATCAAAATATACAGAATACAAAACGTGCTAAACAAACGAACCTAGAAAGACTATGAAGCCGTTAAAGTCAGTTCTTTTGAAATCAACACTCTCTGTCACATTAGTGTTGGTTATTTTCTATTGGTTTGAAAGTAGACAATCCAATCGAACAATGATTAGAACTGCTGAAATTTTCAGAGGATTCACTACATGCCACGTATGTTGCAGAATTTGTCATTAACAGATCAAGCGTGTTATTTTCACGAGTTGGAAATGCTACGAGTTGTACCAGAGCTTGCACCGTCTGAACGACGATTTGGTAGTAAGGCGCACTTTGCACGAAATGATGTGTCCAATAAATTTGGGGCAAGTTATAATCACCTTATAAAATGCCGGGCCATTTAACGTTACTTTACAATTTAAAGATACGTACATATATATTTATTAAAACGAAACCATAGGAACAAAAGGCATTTTATTATGATTATTCCAAAACAGCGATAATTCTAGTCTACCTGTAACTTGTTAAAAACGCTTCTGTCCTCGTCACAGGTGTCCGTCAAAACTTAGATTTCGTGTTATTTATTATTTAGATTTAGTTCAACATCTTTGTATTTAGGATAGAAATGGTTCGTCACGTGACGCGATTCTCAAGTATTTGCTGGGCAATTTCAAACTGAGTCAGGATCCGAGAATGATCAATAGCCACTTGAAGGTCGCTCTTCGGAATGGATTGCAAAGTGGATCGCTGAAGCATACCAATCCCACGTCCATTGGCGCTTCAGGTAGATTTCGTCTTGGCGATAACGCTGAAAACAAGGTCAAAGTTACGCAGAAGCGATGTAAGTTAACGTCATGTATATATTTTGCTGCTCTTCGGTATTATAAAGCTCAACTTGCAACAATTTGGAAGGTTAGGTCGGCAATGAATGTTTGGTTATGCGTAATCAGCGAAATTCCTTCATATAACGTAGCACATTAACAATATCATTAATATACAAGAAAATAAAGTCGGACCCACTAGCCTACTTTTGGGGACACCTGATTTACGTGGGTAATACGGAGACAGCTGTTGACTATGACTCGAAATTTTCGCCTTTTCAAGAAAGAGTACAGCCAAGTTTTTAGCTGATTTAATATTAAAAACTTGGACAGTAGTTTATGATTTGTTTTATGGAAAACACAGTCAAAATAAACTTGTCGTATACTTCCTTCTCAATACAATTCATTCATGTGTGTGTATGAGTTGTTAGATGGTTATATTTTTTGGTATCAAAAGTGAGCATTATAATTCCTGCAGCGTCCCGAGCCAATATGCTGAATCGGTACGATTCTGGCAGCGATACATTAGAGAAATGATTTGGGTCAGGAAGTATTAATCACCGTGAGACATCTTACAGTGGAACCGATTCAAAACTTAATAATATATTTGTCGCTGATTTCATAGTTGTGTATAATTCGACAAAAATTGGTACTGTGACACGTACACAAACATAGACACTTATTTATATGCCAACGCGAATATCGATCGCTGTATGTATTTCGGTTTGTAGAGTTCAAATTCTATTTACATACCCTCACCCGATAGAAGTTCCTGATTAACTTTAGCAACAGATTTCGATAATTGTCATAGGTACGTAGTGCGTATTTGTCGCACTGTTTCAATCGGACTAAAGTACTTGTCGGACTTGTTTTTTTGCATTGCGCTGTCAATTTAGCATTTTACCCGAATATCTGAATATCTTCTCAGATGCTGTGGATCCATTTGGTTTGTCAAAATCTTGGCAGCTGACTGTGCAGAAGCGAAAATATTCGCGTAATGTATCAAGTTTTGTGACGCTACGTTACTACTTTTTTCTGGCTAAGTGTTTCAGATTCTATACCGTCATAAAACGCCAGGTTGATAGGACACCTTCGTACTGCAACGCCTAATATTATTGTCAAATGTCTAATTATAGATCAGCACAGCCTTTGAAACGTTTATTTTCCCGAGCTTAATAGACTCACACGCACATACTGAACTTTACGTATAAACCGTGTATACCTTCGATAAGGCACCATTTGATTACACACGCATAACCTTCAGTCGAAGCGTATATATTTTAGGGTGTAGATTCGGCAGTACTCGCTGAAGTTTTAACCATTCATCGTGTACGGTAATCGTAATCGCTTTTATTTGCTGTATTTATTTTCTTTTGTTATTCTTCTCTGGATTTATAACAGACACTTCAGCACTACTTTCTTTTCAGCTCCTTCAAAGAAGCCTCGCAGTCCAAGCAAGCCAAAGAAGACCACATCCACGACTGCAGCGTCCGCGGCTCGGGCACTAACGAAAAAGTCTCCGAAGAAGGGTGGAAAATCCAAAACATTCACTGCAGCCAAGCCGAAAAAATCGGCGACCAAGAAACGTTCGCCGTCGAAGAAAGCTGCTGCGAAGAAGCCGAAAGCTAGGAGGTCTCCAAAAAAGGCTGCCGCCAAATAATGATCTGACTACTCCAATGACTGCCGTTAGCCGAATAATAGATAGACCGACTTCAACATGGCGTTAACGTTGTGTATATAGTTTATACATTTTTATTATTATTTTGTTCTCATAAACACCACTGGCATTTCTGTTGAGGCAATGGCATGCGTTATTTATCGGCGCTTTTTTACAAAAGGTTGTGTACTTACCAAAACATGCGTATTTAGTAAGCGCGATAGTAAGTAACTGAAAATAGGCGATTATTTTATAGGCGCTTCAAGCACACGATATACCATGTATATATAAGCAACGGCTGAGGTTCACCAGGATATTTTGTCGAACTTTACGAGAAATATTTGTTTCTAGTAATCGTAATAAATTACAAAAAGTGTGCAGAGCAATAGGCAAAGTATATTATATTATATCTTATGTATTTCAACTAAATATTTAATCAATTTATAATAAGCATCACGTTTTAGACTATTGATGTCAAATCCACAATACAAAAAGCTAGCTAGCTAAATAATTAGTGACATCAACTAATTAGCGCACATTGTAAAATCATAGAGCTTTAAAAGTCATGGAGGTGTAGTATACTCACCAAAATTATACCTTTACACTAATTATTCATTGAAAAATAAGCAATGATTTTTGAAAATGCTAGAAATAAGCTAACACACTTAACTAATTAGTAAATTACTGATTAACTAAAACAATTTTTGACAGACACTAGGTCTTTCAGCTAAATGATATTATATACGCCTTTCAAACAAAACCATCAATATCGGCGCAGTAGTTATTGTGAAGTTCGACAGACGGACAGACGCTACCGATTTTTCCCCGCTGACAAAACAGAAACGCTTCTATCCGCTCCATTAGGTACATCTGGAGACAGGAACTGGCTAAGACCAAGCTAGTTTATATTATATACAGCGCTTCTTTTCAATTAGACAGTTTTTTGTATTATTACATAAAGTAAATACTTTTATCCTAAACACCTCGGGTAGTGAAACCCACCTACCGCGTAAACTGTTTGAAAAGATTTAATTTTTTTTCATGTCGCATCCGGATTAAAAATGATGCTTCTCAAAAGGTCGTATGGAATCCAGGCATGAATCATCAAATATCAGGCTACGTAGAAGAGGCTAAGTATCTATTTCTCTAAGTCGCACTAGGTCGCATTATGGTGATTATTTTTGACCACTAGCCGACTTCGATTCGACCAGCCTCTGTGGAGTTATGCATGTCCCCTAGTAGGTTTATGTTAGTTGTTCTAATGACCAATTAACTAACGGTTGCAGGGATTGCAACGCCTGTAACCCTGGAATGTCCATGTTGCTAATAGTTTTACGTAAATGTAAGCTGCGTCGCTACTGTTGCAATTTTAGCAGTGTGTTGATAAAAGGTATATAATGGTGGCATGTGCCTTTATAGCGAATGTGCTTATAGTGAAAATGTTTTAGAGTGACATATTATGTTGCACCCGACCAAGTTGTCTATACTAAATTAAATTAAATGTAAAAATGTGTTTTATAGTTCATTCCTTGTTTTGTCACAAGCGGTTTCACTATAAGCGTATTCTACTGTATTTCGTATTAAATATAATTATTTAAACATTGCTATTACTGGCTATGATTTTGGTATTACTATTTTAAGTGCTTTATATGTACCTTGAAATCTCACATTATCTGTTAATTGCAACCGCGTGCTTTACAATATTATACGTCATTTGTTGCGCGAGAGCGTTCGAAATTTCGCAACGTTTGATTATGAGACTTCTTTGGAGAACAACTGCCCGTAGAGATCGCTATTTCTAAAGTTGCTATCAACTTTTAAACCCATACTTCGACAGGTTTCTAGTTTACTTATCTTCACAAGTCCCATTTTCATGGTATATATACATGTTGTGTCATTGTTATATTAATTTTGGGCTTAGCCTAAGCACAATCATTACATAATACAGTAACACTTGGTGCCGTCAAAAATGGCAGTATTTTAGACAGGTAATCAAGATAAGTCCTCTCGCTTCTTTATAATGGTCAGTGTTCGCCTAGCGGACGGTCAAATGAAAACGTGTTTTTCATCTTCAACAAAACCGCACATGGCAATGCAAATACTCGCGGAAGTCCGTCATCATGAACGTTTTGGAAATACTACATGTTTCCTGCTAAGCTGTAGCTTAGATTTTCATTGGTTTCAAGTTTTACATTGGCGCTTAGAC
The DNA here is from genome assembly GCA_030248225.1 of Trileptium ribeirensis. NCBI lineage: Eukaryota > Metazoa > Nematoda > Enoplea > Enoplida > Thoracostomopsidae > Trileptium > Trileptium ribeirensis. Next base: position 2,516 of record JASANE010022329.1, on the reverse strand, counting down.
TAAAGCAATAACTGGCAATCTTGTTTTCCTTTTTTGTGTTTCTCATCGGTACAAAAGATTTTCATGATGCTGTCAGCCATTAGCAACAGAACAATCGGTGAATCACTTCCAACAGAACGTTGCCGACATTTGTCAAGTGCGGGCTAATTTTTTCCACGACATGTCCAAGGTGTGCGATTTTGTAATGTTATTACCAACTTTGACATAGTTTTATCGTTCCGCATTTTAGTATATTAATACCACGCTGCTACATAGGGCTAGGTATTTTTGGACTAGGCATGGTAGTTATGCTTCACGGGATTGACCGCAACACCATTTTGCCCGACTCTAAAGTGATATGACCCGTCATATATTTAATTGACCGTACGGTTTATACTTTCGGGCACCGGGCAGTATTACGTGTTTTGTTTTTTTGTTATATCGTATATTGTAAATAAATCGGTATATTACATCAGCAGTGTATTACCGATATTACATCACCAATATACGTTTTCTTTGCACTAATGCGACTTTGCAATTCGTAATTTTTATGCAGCGACCGTTTTTGTATCCCTCTGAAATAGTAGTATTAGAGAACGTTTTTGTCCTGCCTTGGCCCGTTCATAATCGAGCATTACCTCTACTTTTAATAATTCGGTCCGTTTGTAATCCGCTGCGAATCACATTTTATAAGCCCTTCAAAACCTGGAGCTCATTGAAAATAGGTTGTATTGTGTGGAGTGTCTATTTTGGATTCCGCAGCACATATATGCTTATCGAGAGCCATAACACTTATTTCACCGGGTATTTACAAACCTGAAATCACAGCGCTGCAAAAGTCCTACGCAAAACCAAAGCTTTTTCATAATTCGTGACGAACTCATACCCATCCGGATCGTTTTTAAAAATTACCGGACAATACTGTTGAAGTTCCGAATCATATGCCAAATGAACTTCCGACACACACCCATATTGGTAAGTTGCAGCGACAGATTTCCCAATATCGCTGCAATGAAAATTCGGAAATCTTTGTTTTCAGAACGAATCTTGTTTCTCATAAAGTTTTGGTCCAGCACACGGGGATAGTTGTGCTTTATGACATCAGCTGGGATGCAAGCGCTTCGTTTTGGTCCACCAATTTTTGCCAATTTACCCAAAGTTTTGCGCATTTTTGCCACGGGGTGGGGGCGTACATATGGAGTGAGAAGGGGATCCAACCCTTAGGGGTACCTCCCTTGCCCTCAATTGACACCTGTGCCCAAATGTGTTTTATCCTGTTCCCACACATGTTTTACCTTAGCTTTCCCCCAAACCAGTTTTATGTTAGTTTTCCGCTCCACCAGATGTGTTTTATCATAGCTTGCAGACCACGCTCAAAATCGTTCCCGGGTGGCAGGTGTTGTTTCTATCCGTATGTAGAACTTTGCAGTGAGTGCTCCACTTCCTGATCAAACTTTGGTAGAAACCAAACCATATTTAAACAATGTTCCTAACGTTATTGGTATAAAATCAAAGCAGAATATTTTGTATGTTTCCAGACGTATATACTTTTGATTTACCTCTTAATTTCCCAAAAGCCATTAGTTAGCTGTACCGAATATCTAGTCTGTTAGGAACGATATCATGACTAGTTCGCGGGGTTGCTTACCTCAGGGTTCCCGATTCAGCGCCCCTCAAAACAATATATGTAATGCACATGCAGCACTTTGAGAAAAAACATCGGCTGTAAATTTTCAGGGGTCTTTTCGGTGAATATACTGAAATTGATCAATTTTCAAGATATATCAATTTTAGTATCATTTACCTCAGATCGATGAGCTGGATTAAAAAGGTTCTTTCCGGGCAAAAATTTTTGATTTTTTGGGTTCCCAGTGTTAATCGATTTACAAGTTACGGAATTACTTCAATTCATGCAAAATCTTAACCCTGCATCTTTATCAAATAAACCGATTGTGTTGATACCCCATTGACACCTGTGTTTTAAACACTGCGTGCAAAATCGTCAGTGTGTTGGACCCCAGGGAATTTGCATAGGTCTTGATGATCCGATACACTAACGGCCAACGGTATAATGTTCCCAGCGTTTGGAATTTTGTACCCTTGTAATAGAGTCTTAATTCGCAGTTGCATTTTAGTCGTACGCCTTTGTTAGAATCCATGTTAGCTGTTTGAAATTGCAATCATCTAAATACATTTAATCATTCACTGAACATAGTTGTTCTACGACAACAAATTACAATATACAGTACTGCTTTGACTCAGTTCGTTGCGTAGCGCTTGTTTACTGCGTGGTGTTCACTCTCGATTTGAGGAGTCTTAAGGATCCGAGTAACGCTGCTATCGGTACTGAGTGGTTAGCGAGCGCAAATTTTACCCAAACGATCCCCTTCGAGCCATCGCGCCGGCAACAGTTAATTCAATGTTTGTCGATATACAGACCAATTCATGTACTAAGGGTTACTGCCAAATAAGTACACCGCTTGTTTAAATGTATGGTGTTTTCACTGGGCGCTAGCGCCCGGGTACTCCACAGCTAG
>JASANE010022328.1:0-21519 GCA_030248225.1 Trileptium ribeirensis | reverse complement strand
TATTGCTCTATGGAAATTATCTATTGGACAGTTCAAGATGATACCTGACGGCTAGTTAAATGTTTTAACTACTGACCAAGAAAATGAATGAGAATTATTGCGAGCTCGATTCCTTGTTGATGTTTAATATAATTTTTACTGATGTGTTTCACTTGAGGTAATTCAAATATAAACATATTAATCCCTACACAGCTCGTTAGTGGATTTTACTAAAATGCTCAGGCTTGTTGAGAGTGAAGCAAAAGTAGGCGGTAGACAGATAACTTGACTAGTTTGAAACCGGCTAATGATTTTTATATTGAAAATAGACATTTCTAGCGCTTTACTAGTAGTCGCTTACAGTCGTCTAAAATGGTTAGCGAGGGCGGATATGTTTAAAACTGATAGCATTTTTATCTCTGCATTCCTGTTGGAATTCACTATAATTTTATATAATCTATTATCATCACATTTATAATTATTGTGCTTAGTTATACTTGTTATGTAGCTGTACGACATTATATTACATCATGTTTCCACTGATGTTTAATTGGACGCTAAATGAATTATGTCCCATTAGATATGTCTTTGGATTACAGTTGGGCCGGGGGTCAAGTTTATGATCTCTACGGATGTTGAGGTTGAGGTCACTGAAAATTAAACACGTTGCGTTAATCGTAATCTCCGGTTAAACAAAAACAAAAATGCGTATAATTAGATCTGAATTAGCTCATATTTTAATTTTTTAAGTATCAAAATGTTATGAACTATTGCGGCTTTAAGCCTTTGGACCAGAAAGCATAATGATTGACAACCCAAATTTAACGTGAAGGCTCTATTTTAGCCGTAAATAATGTTGCGAACTTGCTAGGATATTCGTGATCGGGAAAAGCATAAATTCCTAAACTAAATCTCAGTAGCATACGTGAAATACAATAGTTTCTGGTCTCAATATTCTGGAGTCCTAACTATATTTTTACGTTGTGATACCTACCTATATAAGCTTGAGATTATCCCTTGAATCATTTGTCGTGGGTGGGTATTGTGTTGGCGATGTTCTTGGCCCTCATTATGACCAGCCTTTCCTCTATCAAGCAAAGCAGCGTAACACCAAAGAATTTTTTTGTTTCAGGTAGAAATATAACAATGAGTTTTCATTATAATGCAAGTTTTAATTCTAGGGCATTGTTTTTTTGGTAAGTGCTTGGCGTGATAACAAATGTATGGATAGCAAAAGCGTTTAGGCTTGCTGAATCAAATACAGTTAGCGGATAGAACACAGGACCAGCGCCAGATGGTTGATATGAAACAAATACTTAGATGATTCTGTTATATTGAACTACGTCAAGTAGATGTATTGCGATCATTGACGACAAGCTATTTCCGCAATGAAGGAAGCACTATATCGAATATTACGGCGTCTCTTAGCACCTGTATTATTACTAGTCGGTGATTGTTGTCCCAATTTTTTTACTTCACAAAAGCACACCAACAAGACCCATAGTTGAGCTTTTGGGTCAGAGATAGTCTTTTTTATTGTATGAAGCTAAACAATTCACACTTTAATAAACGAAATAATAATAGTCAAAAACTAATTTAGTCTAAAGTAAACAACTAGAAAAACTACCGATTAGGACTTTCATATGGGCAGCTACTAAGTAAGATTCTGCGGAGAGACAATAGCGATTCGTATGTTCGCGGAAATGATTTTATATAACTAAGCTGTTTAAAGTAAAGATCGCATAAATGCTCTATATTTTGCGCCCTAGTGGCCTTCGTGCATGTTGTTTGACCGGTCTGGCTACACTCAGGTCGGATAGCGCAAGTACGAGTACCCGGGGGTAGCGGATATCTATATCTACATAATCCTGCATATACTAATCACTCTTGGTACTATCGTCGGAATGACTAAGAAGTTATGTGGTTACTTTTGATGAGCGATGTGCTGAAAATCCGGTGGTTCACTTTATTACACGCTTTCAAACTTAGTAGAGTCCCTTTAGTGAGCACTTCTTGGTTTTATTTGTGGGACCAGTGGGCGTTACTATCCAAATGACTACATTATTCTTTTTATTAGGCACTGTTCAAAAAACTGGACAATTGGTTAACTTTGATACGCCATGTATAATTAATAATCCGCCTTAGAGGGATACTTTGGAAAAAGTAAACGATTTGATTACTGTGCACTTTACTGCAAAAATTATGAATGTCTGATCGATTATACATGTATATAAGATAACAAGCTATCATTTTTGGTTGTTGGTTGGCTGATAGCCACAAATTTGTTGAGTTCACAATAAATTTTTATTCAATTTTGTGGGTAACAAATAAATTTTTCAATCTAGTGCTTCAGACAAATGGTATTGTCTGTAAGTAGCCGGTATAGGTGAGAAAGCCATATTTTCTAGCTTTAGCCAAGGATTTTCCGTATCACATCTGGCTCGGCTCGGCAGTATATGAAGACAGGCTCGGCTCTTCATGAACCGTGTCCAGCTGTACTCTTCCGATGGTAAATCAGGCTTCAGTGGGCTCTTAAAGTTTCTTAATAGTGAACGTTCCTGATTTTCCAATATTAAATACGATATGGATGTAATATAAAATCCAACAAAGTAGGTGTATATTGGAGAGTTTAGGTACCGAGGCCGTTTAACCTCCTTGGTTCTTACTGTTGGCAGCCTGTTGTACTAAATCAATTGTTATAATTGTGCTAGCTGTTTTAGAAAAATCTTTCAAGGGCCTACACAAGGGTTTCCACGTATACTAAGCTCGGTTCGGCTCTCATAGAGAGACCTTAAGCTCTGAATCCATCCTTCACATTTCAAATTAAACTAGAGAGGGCAAAATCTCACCTGTACTAGCTGGACAACAACGTTTTATTTGTATGACGCAAAGGCCCTTGTAAACGCAGAATGATAACTTTAGTAACTATATTGCTGTAATAATAATACATTAAACTTTGCTGTTGATAAGTCTTATTCGAAGGCTGATAGTAGTGACGCCCTCTTTATGATGGACAAGCTCCTAAATTTCACGAGTATCTGCGGGCTCAGACATATTTTCCAGTGCTTCGAAGCCCGCAAATTTTGAACCTATATCGGTGGCTTTGCAAGTTTTTCATTGTACGTTTCAAAACCATTCTACTATAAATATAGTTTCATAATATAGTCAATGCTGAGGCAGTGACTGTCGATACCTGAGCCAAACGACATAGAACTTGATCTTTTTTCTTAGCCCTCTTGTAACCGGACCGTCGAGAGCGAAAGTTGGCTAATATTTTAGATATTTAAAGTCATTGTGAGATCAGTCAGATCTCACTGTTTTTTGCGGCAACAAAAAGTAGAGAATCGTGTAGTTTTCTTTACTTATTTGTACCAACTACCGAGCTTTTTACATTGTGTTTAAACGTAGAACAATTTAGGCGCTTTGATGACCGTGTCAACCGGCCCAATAAAAGGAACCGTGAACAAGGGGCTACTAAAGGAATCTTCTAATTATTGGAGGCCAGTGGGAGCCACAAACTTTTTATGGTCATTGCCCTATAAAAGGTACCAATGTCGTTTATTTTAGCCCCCACTAAACGGAAATACCTAAGTAATCGTTTCGACTATACCGTCTAAGGTTGAGCATTCAAAAATGTCACGCTGCGGGTACCCACAACGAGCAGGTTATTGGCTACCCGCAAAGTCAATACTAGATTCCATACACCCGACCGTATGCATATTCATACATAGTTTCGTTTTGCTACATCTTAGAGTATCACGAAGGAAATCGAACTGTAACTTTAAAAATAAGTTATTCATATTTGAATTATTCAACTATCTCTTAATTAGCTGTGCAGCAATAGGAGTCGCTACGATCGATTTTAGATAATAGTTGTCCGGACCGCATCAGTCGACTAAATCGCTCAGTATGTGACAACCATAAATCCTGGATACGTATTGTTGAACAGTTTCGATGCCTCTGGAGAGTTTATACACAGAAATAGCTCTAACAAAACCAAAGAGTAGCTACACGTGCCTATGCAGAAAAATCATTCTGATAATATTACTGCATTAAAAGTTAGCTGCACTATTACAAAAGAGATGCACAAATTCGGATGTGCTTCTTCATGATCTGTGTTTTTGCCGATATGGCTGGGTTAAGGAAGTAGTTTTTTCAGGCTGTAAGATTTTACACGGGAAAATTGGGCATGTTGTTTGAAAACTAGGCAATCGCGAAAATTCTAAGAAGGAAAAACTAACAAAACGGGTAGCTAAAAATTTGAAAAATAAGCAATCCTGTAGGATTTAAATTTTTGAAATTGTTGTTAAAAATTTTTAGCGCTTTTCACTTTGTCACTTTCCATGGCATGAAAATAGGTAAAGCATTCGAAATTACAAAGAACACATGTTTGCATTTGTAATGTAGAAAACACAAAACGTCGCAATTTTAGCCGGCAAAACAAGAACCCCAGAAGCATATTAGCCTCACCGCCAACATGAGCGCTTGTTTTTATAATGACAAAGGTTTGTTCCATTTACCATTCAGTAAACCACACGAAAAGTGCATGAAAACATAAATACGTCTTCTGTACTTGCAAGTGCCCCAGGCTGCTCAAGAATTATAACCGTTTTATCCATACGGTTTTTAACAACATTTATTATCTAAATAACATCCAGCGTTTCTTAATACACAAAACAAAGTTTCGTATTTTTACATATCAATACGTAACGGTTGATCTGTGCAACGCATTCTAAAAATGACTAAGCTACAACTTAGAGCATCTGCAGAACTTTAGTTTAGTGTAATTATGGATAAGGCACTTGCAGTTTGGAAGATTTGCAGTACCTGGAACTTTTCTCGGAAAATCCACTATAAATTCTGCACAGATTTTAATAAAACGGAGGAGCAGCCATAATATTCGTATACAAATTCAAGCGACAAAGTAGCTTCCTGTCAACAAAACGTTGAATAACAATCGTTTACACTCCTATATGTATAACAACGTTTTTACAATAGCCATCAAGGCATTGCATCGCACTAGTTGATACCATTCACAGACTTGGATGAGATGGGACAGGCGGTGCAGACCCTACTTGTCAGAGGGCACGAGTACAATTTTTTCTCTACATACATTAGGTAAATCTATATCATACATATTTCAGCATTTTCAAATCTAAAGTGATATCCTAGCTACTTTTAGGCTACCTCCCATGTTTTGCTTCAGATCTGCGCATCTGCCAAGTTAACAAAAACGGTTCTGTGTTTATTTTACTGATGCATTTTACTAAACGCACACAATTTTTGAAACTTTAGGGCGCAAAATTTTACTGTACCAGATGTCGTCCAGTTTTGTTCCTAAAACGAGGTGGTATTAAATTTACAAAGTCTCACATGCTCTCGCGCTTGTGACGCTGTTATTTTTACTATGCGATGAATATATTCAAGGACATCCATAGGTAAAAACATGTTTCTAATAACATTGATAGTTCAAGATTGCCAGTATTATTTTCTCAAAGAATCTGCCTATTCGTGATAAATTATGTTAATTTTTTGAGATTATTATAGTCCAATTTGTTTACTTTGCTGATAAAAATTATATGTTTAGTGTTTAAGCTTCTAAATTTGTTTTATACTTTTCCGTAGCGATGGGATTCAGAATAAGTTGGAACTAACCAGTGTTCAGATTCGGTTATCTGTTTAACTGCGCAACAACAGTACTTGTTAAGGATACATTATTGATTATTGTATATGGTGTGACTCAGCACGAAATCCTGTATGCATTGACTAACCTGCAATGTGAAACTGGCGTGGAGGGCATTTTTAACGCTATTTGCGGCGTTGCAAGATTTTTTATGATGAGCCTTAAGCATCAGGTGACGAGTTTACAGCAAATAGTGTATTATATTACAAACTAGTTTGTGTACACAAAAATATCTGCTGATGCTCACAACGACAAATCATTAGGATCGTACTCAAGGAGTCACCTAACATGCTTTACTTGAAATAACAATTTTGATTCGATTTTGATACGGTTATTAACTCCAATTTTTCAATTATATCAATACCGCTTCCACCCATTATGAGGAACATATAACATATATCTTATAACGACCATAAATCATTAGGATCATACCCAACAGGTCGCTTGACATGCTTTACCCAAAATAATAAATTTGAGTCGGGTTTGATGCTTTTATTAACTCCTGCTTTTTCCCTTATATCAACCACGTTTCCACCTGCATATTGAAAAACCAAAATCTGATTGTATTATCGTTTTTGGAAATTATAACAAAACTTATTTTGCGGCGTTTTACAGATTTATGCCACAGTTTCAATTGTTTTTGTAAAGCCTTACTATAATAATGCGTAGTTAATAGACATATTAAATTGTTAGACGGTGATTAAAACTGTCTGCATGAGTTCACGCCACAGTAGCTACCCTAGACGTTGCCAAATCTGTATCTGATCTCTCTGTCAGCTTTAGAATTTGTCCAAGTGAAACCAATTCACCATCATCCCACAGCATGGTGGTGAATAAGATATTTTATTTTTATTATGCATCTGCTTCTGATACATAATGCGAAGCTGTAATACGCATATATAATCCAAGCCAGCATTGTGTTTTTATTACGCTAAGTTCAACGTAACAGTGAACAGATAAGTTGAGTTTTTATGACGCGCAGAAGCGCGTCATAATTAAATTTGTTAGTCTTGTGCTATTTTAATTTTTGTCACTAACTTTATTAAACTTTAGTCTTTATCTCGAAAACTATTAGTAGCAGAAAAATGAATTTTTCGCTATTCGCCATAACTTTGTACGGGCATTAATTTAAAGGGTCGAATGGTATACTTTTCTGGCACGGCACAGAGTTTGGGTACATAGTTCAAGTTCTATTATATTTTTTGTAGCTATGTTATTTGCATATTATCAACCAAATTTTGCCGTTTATTATCCTTTATATTTATTTTATTTTATTTTGTCTTAATAAAAATATTTTATTAATCCACTATGTTGATTGATTATGACAGTATGCAAATTTTGTGACTATTTCCTTTTGTATGGAGCTTGGAGTTTATTTCATTTTTAGGTAGTTTGAGAAGTAGGAGGAAGCATTACAGGTCAGCTTGTTTTGTTTGTTTCTGATTATTTACGCTTGCACTAGGGACAATATGGAATGTTTTGTTGATGAACATGGTTTTACATGGTGTCAAAATAGTTGTTTAAAGTTTCCAGGCAATTACTCGTGCGCTATCGATAGCTTTTTCGATATATTTTATTACTGTATCTTTTTGAATTTTAGCTCTCAGCTGCAATCTTTCGAGAACAGTAAATTCGTTTAAACTTGTTAAATTGCTGCAGAAATCGAAGGACTAATAAAGGTTGTTTTGCGTATTCGCAAGATGCGTTATGGGCTGCAGCTCTTGACGAAAGTCCGTCACTCAATCCAAGAGGTACAATGAATGCTGATATAACACAAATATTTGAGCTAATGCACAGGTGATTTGAACTTTTGCAATTAAATTGTAAATACAAATGCGACAACTGCCCGGAAAACTACTATATATCATTTATTCCGATATCTATTACAGCTAGCGTTTTTGAAAAAACCAAAGTTTCCAAGATTGTGTTATGTCCATATTGGCCGATACTTGTCGAAGGTGTAAGAGGTGTTCCGGTTCTCTTCTATATTGTTCATGTAACTATCCGGCGGCTATAATCATTCAGCTATGCTTTCGGTTTCCCCGTCACCACGCAATAGATAGATATATTTTTGATGAACATTACTGTTTAAGTGGTATAGTACTTGCTTCGGAACAGTATTTTATACCGGCAGTGGTATAAAGAAATAACTTATTTATATTGGATGACATGTCAAGCAGGGTTGAAGTTTTGTCAATAAAATCAGATGACGCAGTTTCTCGATCATCGCAGATATACATAGCTGTGTATACTAGAATTGCAATGTCAACAAAAGTTACGCATAATTCTGGTTTCTTAGGTCGGGTACACTGTACTGAAATGGTTGATAAATTTAACTGTATAACAAAAAGTGTTTCTGCTAATATATCCGAAGATCAAAGTGGTGATGGTTGCGATGAAGTCATTGCTGATTTTAACTGATTTAGAAACGTTAAAACTGTAAAGCGATTTGTTCATGACGTAATATTTATGTAAAATTTGTTCATAGCAAGTACAGATAGACGTCACTATCAAACACCTGTAGTAGACATCGTCACTTTTATAATACTGAGAAACTAAGATTAGTTATTACAATTCTACCGATATAGTGTCTACTTTTTGACAGTAACTCACTTTTATAACCCACTGCCATTAATTGCGATTTCTATGATGTGCAGTACATGCGCACATCTTAATGAGATTCTTGAATGACTGTTTCAGTTTACAAGGCAACGCAGAAAACGTTCAAAGGAGAAAAGTTTATATCTTCGAACTACTCTACGTTTGTGTTGGAAACGAGATGTCCTGATCAATATCGCAGTGTCCAATTTCAATCGGGCGATACTGTATCAGACGCAACCGTAGCTACGAATGCAGAAGATATTTTATTGTGTTATATAACCAGTTGCGGTGACATAAAGCTATCAAGGTTTGAGCATTTTGTGATTTAATTCTAGTATTCTGTAGCTGCACAGTTAGAACACATTAACTTCTGCATTATAAATCAACAGAAATTAGCAGAAAAATAATTCTTGCCAAAAGCAAGCAAATTATTTCATCTTCCTTCTTGTATCATCAAAATAGAATTTCGGCATTTTGTTATATATAATAAATGCCACAAACTGCTGATGGATGTGTACTACTTTTCGCAGTAATATTAACGTTTAATGTTTTCATTCTAAAAATGCGGCTATATTAGCTACATAAGTAAAACATTTGCTACAAAGTCACGAAATCGGATATAAATGTTTAGAAGGATTTAATGGTTGACTAAGTTAACTAATTTAATAGATGTTAGCGTCATGTAGATGTCATCGTTTCCAGCCAAGTTTATTAAAAAATAAACTCTTCTCCAGTAATAATATTGATTTACAAAGATTTGTATTATTCCAGATTTAGGATTCTCAAAACCATTATCCATTGCTATTTATTTAATTACTAAAAGCTGCTTCTTTTTCTTTTCAAACGTTCCAGTCAGTGTTCAGAATGCATAAAGTACATGTTTGCTGAAGAACTGGCGGAAAATAACGGAAAAAGTCCTGTGAAACACAAAACAAATATACATTGTAATCGGTGGGTTCGGACAAAAGGGTTGAAGACAATAATTCGGTGTGATTTACGGCTAACCGAACTTGGTACAACTTCAGCTAATCGTTCATTAAGCGGTGTATACATGGGTTTGTTTGTTTATATTAAGAATTAAAATTGTGAAACGTTACTAGGAATATATCGTATTCACTTCAAAACAAATAGCAAATCTGCGTGAATTTATGCAAATGTAGAAAGGAATTTCAATTTTCCTTTCCTGGCTAACACCCACCTTGTTTTAATTGGTACTTGTTCGCTTAGTTTTTGTATTTGTCAAAATTTGAAAGGCCTTTCTAGTGCTCCACTTTCCCATTACTGAAGTTTTCAAATCTAATATCTCTTACCCTGTAAAGATGAGTTAGTTATTTATTCAAGCCCAAACTGAACTTGTGCTAGTGCCTTGTTTTATAGAATTTTCCTTTTAATTAGCCACATACAGTTGCCTTTTGATGCGATTGTGAACGCATTTAACTTTGAAAATATAAATTTGATTTCCCGTGTTCTAACACAAGAAAATCTTCACATATCAAATATTATGGTTACTACGCATTAGCAACATTAGTTAAATGTCGCTGGAACTAACAGTTCAATTGTTATTTTGCAGCTTTCGATGAAGTTTGCCGATCCATTTTCGGTAATCTGGCGCCGGTCAAATACAAGACATAGGCATGTCCGATATTGTCGGAGCTGCGATGGAGAAAAAATTTACAATGCGTATAGATCGTGCTAACAAAATAATTTCATATGCAAAAGAGATTACGGCAGACGAAGTCTTATAAAAAAATTGCTTGACAAATAAATAAAAACACTATCTAGCGGAAATTCGTATGAGGTATAATATAAGTTTGTAACATGGAACAAATAGGATAGGTCACAGGTACCTGTATGTTTGTTAAATGCAGTCTTCCTTGTCATAACGACTAGCTACATTTTCTACTTAACAAAAACTGGTTGTGTACTACTAGGACTATGCTAGTGCTGAGGAATTAATTGTTAAGACATTTTGATCATTAATTAAATTTTTAATGTTATTATTCTTCGAGAATTATTTACGATTCGGTCCCGAAAAATTTTAAGTGCAGCATATTATCTAAATCTACATCCATACAATGGAAATCAGATCATAAATATATTAAGCCGGTTGCTTGTGAAACATTTTTCCGTCATGAAGTTTCTATCTAATTTCACAGCTCCAGACTAGCTTTAAACATTCGGTTATGGACGTTTAAGTGATTTCTCTAATCGTTTTATACCATAAATCGTCTAAACCGAAGGAATCCGATAAATGCTCAATATCATGGCCACTAATCCTTAAATTTATTACAATCAGATTATTTTGTAATATTACAATGCCATAAGGTTGTGCAGTATATATCTATTTTAGTTGGCATGACTAAAATCCTCAAATCAAACAGCTTATTATAGGTTCTCCTATATAGTTATTCACTTTATCGGTAACTAAACATTTTTGGCTAAGTTTCCTGTACATAAAAGATTCAATTCTCTGACGCGTCATCAGGCTCCTTTTAGGGGCTACTTGTTTCGTCTTTTGTACTACTGGACATATGTTGCATTGCTAACTCTGGTTATTGGAACATTATAAATTCCTATAGACCGCTCGCTGTTCAAAGGGGGATGTCACTGCACTACAGGGATTAATCTCCCTAGCCTCTTTGAACACGTATGGTTGTTCTCAACTGTTATAGGTGGTAGAGCCTATATCATTTTATAAAGAACACATAGCTAGTGCAAATAATTCACGATGTAGACTTTAATTCGCCATAATTCAGCAATGAATGGTAAGATCGGGTTCACCAATGGCTCGAAATATTTCTCTTGATGTGTTCTCTACGACCAATTTGTAGGTACTTATTTATGAATCTACAAATAGTCTTACTGTTAAATAATCTTTTTTCCATTTTACGTTATGTAAACTTTATAATATTATTTGCAACATGAGTAATGTGCGGAATGGATTAACCAACTGAAGCGACTTTTAGTACAAAGCTACTTAGGTTCTGCGTGTACGTGATCTTTCATTTGAGTACATCAGCTTCCGTTCGTGAACGAGAACTTTTGAATTACCATCAAAAAATGAAATCTGTTAACAGTTCGATTCCGGATTTTTGGTATCACTTGTGCGGAACTGCAGGAATTGCGGAATTTGTGTCCACGACTCCTGTAATATCACATTTACTGAGTGCTGTCCGAACTTGCCGATCATTAATACCGATGGCATGTACCGCCGCATCGTTTTCCAAGCTTTCGACGAGCGGGATTGGCAACGCCGCGGCCTTTGTGGCTTACATAGCTGCGCCCGGTATTACGTAGACGTTTGGATACAGCTTTCTTCCATTGAACAGGTTGAAATTGGACCCGCTTGCTGTTTTGCAGCGGGTTCAATTTCTGACGCAGGCTCGTCAAACGCAAAGTCAGCCTCAGGATCAGGCTGTTCAGGTGAAAATTCAGGTTCGCTCTGTTCCAAATTGGCATTGTCGCCTAACACAGGGAAATCAGAATCACCATCATCATGACCAGCTAGAGGTAAAATATCGGGTTCATACTGTTCGCCGCCATCCTTGACAACTGCTCCATGTTGATCACATGGCACGTCTTCAATGAAATGTTCCCAACAAAAAAATTTCGAAGCAATCAGGGCATGCTGCAAAAATCTCGCTATTACATCCTTGTACGTCACATTTAGCGCGTGCTGTTCAATATTTCCCAACATACAAATGTGTTGCGATCTTTGTTCATTAAATTGCAAGCGCTGGTGTTTCTCGCTTTGTGTCGGAAGAGTAACATTACTTGATTGAATCTCCATCATTTCTGTTGCAACGATGAATTGAACGGCGAATGCTAGAACATCATTCACCACGCGTTGGATATCGTCATTTCGTTGTTGAGCTGCGAAAATTGCAAGCGGTATTTCCGCTTCCGAAGCTGAACCAAGTTCCGACGACGATTCGTTCTAAAAGATTACACTCCGTAATAGCAATATTGGTAATAAAGGAGTACTCAATAAAGTTTTTTATAAACACATTTTTAGCATTTGTTTTTAAGTACAGTTTTAATGTTATTCAAGCCATTTTGCTATTTACTGCTTTACAACTCTGCTTTAAACCAAACAGTAGTTGGGATCTCGCAGATCGAAACGCTTCTATGTTTAACACAGCACACATTGCATCTAACAAGTGACGTTAATAACACCAAATAAATTCATAGTGAAAATAACGGTATATGTGAAAAGCAAATCCGGGTTCATGTTGTTATACATGTCCTGCCATAAAACACTAAAGTGTTGGTCTATTGATACTAAAATTACATTCCCGTGCAACACAGAAGATATTAAATTGGCGGCATCTCATTAAGACTGACTTTGAAAAAAGAATGTACTTATTTACTCATGACATATTCTTAAAGCTTGCCACTAATGCTGACAACGTACTCACACAAAACGTAATAGCCGCTTTGCTTCGATTCCATGAGCAATAATATATAGTGTCTGAGATCTAATATTCAGAGATAAAGAAAAAGCAATATACAATCAAATATTATAAAATTTAATGTTTGCATCGTCTGTTTACCTCCGAAGGAAGGTAGCTATCTTCTTCATCATCGGATGGTACCTCAAACGCTACGACACGACCAGTATACCACTTTTGTTCGCCACGCCACCACATCTTTACAACTACCCCGCTTTTAAAAATAGCGTCACCACAATTCACTTACTGAAGTTGGCTTGCAAAAACCATATTCTTAGAATTATCGCAATCGCAATTCACCAATACATCCCAACTAATGGTCGATTTCAAATTAAACACCATATTCTATGTTATACTAAGAAATTCAAGCGCTATTACATTAAATTTTGTAAATAAACCTGAAAGCATACAACATTTTACACTTACGTCACTTTAGCATAAATACTATAGCATATTAAAAATATATGCTAAAGTGACCTCACTGACGTGTTACACAGTTACGACACTTTAGCATAATAATATTACCAATTTTCAGTTACGTCAAAAAAGAATTCATAATATCTTTGCAGCTACTTTAGCTACTCTTACGCCTCTTTCGCAGAAATATTCTATTGGGCGGGAAATTTATCGCAAGCGTGTTATTTAACATTTTTACACATATGTTAGTTGTTACGTCACTTTCGCAGAAACGCAGCGATGTGTTTAAGGGAATACCGGGTAATTGATAGTTTTAGCCATAAAATTTCGTGTTAATTGCGCATTTTGTGGTACGTTATAATATTGCGATGGCAGCTGGGATTTCGTCAACTGGTGACGCTTTGTGGATTTCAAAGACTTTCTGTATCGAAAACGAGTACTCCTCTAATGTTGATTGCATTTTATAGGAGAAAAAACATTTTAAAGAGGGAGCTAAATATGGAGATGATAGGTGGTGCCAGTGCTTTTAATCATACATGCCGACGGTCGGTCATGCCAGGGGGGGGTAGAGGCCCCCACGGGGGGGGGGTCGCGGCCATCCCAGGGGGGGTAACCCCCCCTGGCCGGCCAAATTTGTCTAGGGGGTCGATCTCGTGAGGACTTTTTTTTTGGTCCTCGCAGCCGTTAATACTATTATTATCCCTATATGAGATGGAAATGGAGGATATAAAAAGTCTGTTTTCATCGTTACGTGGTTTACTAAAAAGGAAATTGTCCAGCCTTCCACATTCCTTGATTGCAGCAGCCACGTTTCACAAAACTAATTAGTAATGTCATGTTTCAATGTCGTATGCCAGGTCTTGGCGCAGCCCAGCGTGCGACTATTTAAATATTAGAGTGCCGTTCACAACAGAAATTACTGGTAACAGTTTCCGGTGGTAAAAACGAACCCGCTGAAGCAGTTAAACAAAGCATCTCTGTGCATGTATAATTTGTATTGTAATTGTAAATTATCTGAGCAATCACTGATCTCTCACCTAGGAAATCTCTCAAATTCAGAAACAAATAAAATGACAACTAAGTAAAAATTGAGCAATTTCATGTGGTATGGGTCTGTGGCATAAGAAAGCTCGCCCGTGGCTTTTGTCTGCTGAGCTATCGGGTGCGACTCCTACGGCGATGGAGTGTTCCAGTGCTATTTTAGTGCTGAGTTCGTGGTTAATCCACCGTGGACCATAGCAGACATTCAATGTCTAAATCTAGTTAGTATATAAATAAGTATTTCGGTTAACTTTTATTTCAGGGAATGACGTCGTCAACAAAAAGCTTTCCACAAATTTATGCTGTATATGCACCACTAGCAACAAGCAGGCACAATTTGCGCAAGTTTTTGCACTAAGGTCAAGCTTTAAAACTCGGACAGCGGTCAAGTCACCCTCAGGGGAGGGGGTGCTGCGCACCCCCAAGGGGGGTAAAACCAGCCGGGCCTTTCGCCCCGGGGGGGGTTGCTGCGCAACCCCGGGGGGGGGGGGGTAAACCCCCCCAGGCCTTTCGGCCTCGTGGGGGGGGGTCCGGAGTTAACCCCCCTACCCCCCCTGCCGGCATGTTTGGCTTTTAATGCTATGTAGCCCGTGATAGTGGTCGACAGGAGTTTGCACGAAATTAAAGCTTTTTCAGATACATATTTAAGACGAATAATCCATTTATATTTTAAAGCATAGAATGACTTTGTAGCAAACAGTAATAATAAAAATTTTAGGAACATAAGAAATTGTATCCTCCAGTGTGGTTTCGTTTTACACCTGTCTTGTCTTGCACTGCCTGTTATCTGTCCTGGTGAAGTAGTACTGCGTTACTATTGTCTTGTTACTATTTACTTATTACGTATGTCTCAGCCCGGCCGCAGTAATATTACAATGATGAAAAAATATTTTCGAGTACCGCTTCGCTGTTCGGTCCTATTATACCAGTATTCATTTCAACAGCTATATTACAATACTGTTTCTTGTTGATTTGTCGCTTTGCTGCTAGGGCCTACTATGTGCTCGTGATGTTAAACAAGCGAAACTGTTTTGCAATGTGTTGAAATAAATGACATTTAGCTTAAACGTCCTCGCTGAGGTGCGAATCCTGTTGCGATGCCAGCAAAGTTCCATCATTTGGATGTATAATTTATGTTCTTGGCCTTGTAAATTGTATGAAGCATATTAGCAATATGTACACATTGTTTAGGAAATCTTGTATAAATAAAGTTAAACTTAATTACTTTCTATCAAACTAAAAATATTTTCTTACAATGTACTTAAAATACGTTTTTTACGATCAAAAGACGCGCAAAATTTTGCTGTTTTTATGCGTTTTATGAGGGCACTATTTTAAACAAATTATATTTACATTAAATATATTTACTTATATTTATTATATCATTGTTAACCGTACATATAAATACATAATTTATTGTTGTCATTAAGTGAAAACCCTAGTGATGAGGAAAACGATTTTTTAATTTATAAATACTGCGTAAATGCTGATGTTTTCGTTCTGGACTTTAAAAAGTTTATCAGAGTTCATCTATTTCATTAATATTTTTGATGTCTGTTTGTTGCCAGGTCTGTCATCCTGGTTATGGTAGTCCTAAACTTTATTTTATTTTAAGGTTATAATTTTATATTGACTGCAGTGTGTAACGAATTAATATTAAAGTACAAATATACATGCTCATAGAGGACAGGGGGGTTGTCCTCCGAAGGCCTCTGACCCCACCCCAGTGTTCGAACTGCGCCGACTCTTCCTGACAGACGATCCAATCCCCGAGACCGTCACTCTACTCAAACTAAATCTGCTAGTGCAAAATTGTTGCTACTGAAACAGTATTTAAAGCAGTCAGCTCAGCGTTGGTCTCGAATCCTTAGTTTTGATTTGATAGGCGTGAAATGCCTTGTATGGTCGTAAACTTGGACGGAAATTTTGTTGACTGTTATTTATATTGTTTAAAGTGTCAAGCGCAACCGCTGTTGGTCCAGCAAGTATATATTGTCCGTCCAAATTTGTCACATTACTTTTGTGCGTTAGCAAAAAAATCGGTAATTTTCGTAGAATAATATTGCTGCCTTAATCTAGAAACGTTTTACTTTAACATTTCATCTCTCCTATGAAACCGAGTTATGTCTGATATGAAGAATCCGTCAGATTTTGTATATTGTACATTCGTATTTTAATTGCACAACTGACGTGATTTGTAATACTTTTATGGCTAGAAACATAGTTGTAGCATCATGAGCGAGCGGCTATACCTATTACCGATATTTCTTATTTTTAGGAAGGTTTACAACACATACATAGCTATTGAAGATAATCATTTATGTTATGCAAGCGTCAATTTCCAACAAACTCATTTCGATTACAGTCACATGCTGTTTAGCACTGAATGCACTTACACCACCTGAATATTTCCTGTGTTCAGTAAAGTGATTTTTAGTAGAAAGTGCAACCAATGAAAGGAATACTTATTTTTGGTAAATATACAGAAGGACGTTTAATTCTACATCAACAAATATCAAAATTGGCTAACATACAAAAACAATGGTTCAATCATATTTCTTACCGAAATTAATGTACGCCTGGATTTGATGCAACGTTTACGTTGTTAATTGCCCGAAATGTGGAAGTTATATCCATGAATTTTTCCAGAGCACCACAATATGGTCGGGAATATACAGGGACAAAACTTACACTCAGTGGGTAGTTTACAATGTAAACGTCGCATGTCTTGACTCAAATGTTTGAACTGCATGTGTTACTTTTGTAGGAATCCTATACTTAGTCCATTCAAATTTTGCATTAAAAATGGTGATAAGTGCATTTCAGACCAAAATCAACTCGACTATCATTGTTACATAACTCAAATTTTCTACAAAGCATGTAATTTTAGATCTTCACATTTAAAAGTAATATTTTCGAGTACAGGTTGCGTGATGCAACAAAAGAATTGTATTGTCATTTTGAGCAGTACCTTATATAAATCAATTCGCTAGCATCCATTACACGACTGAGCCTATCATGATTCATGTGTATTGTTCACTTTACTGCACTTCCGAATCCAAATGTGACGCAAAACACATTAAGAAGAATTGACTAGTGAATACGCCAAGCACGTGTGCTTACAACTTTCCAACAAGTATCTAACTGGGCAACCTAAAAACACATCTGCATCAAGTTTTACTTAAAATCTTGTATGTTTTAAGACTACTATGTCCAGAATTAGCTACAAAAACACCATTGTCAGTTAGAGGATAAACAGGCACCTCACCACAAACATACAGGTATCTCCGAGGGCTTTGGTTAACATGGTATATTTTCAGGTATTATTAACTTTTGCTAGACGTTATCTTTTCAAAGATGTGCAATAGGTGAATTTGGGATTACTATAAATTGTATGCGTTTGTGATGCTAACTAAATACACGTAAATTAGGTAATACCATTTTAGCAGGATAGAGTACCATAAATGTTTCGGTTTGCTCTTAAATAACGGCGATCGAATTTTAAATTTTAAATGATTTTTAAATGGCGTTCGGACAGTGTGCCAGTGTGTTCCAAGATTCCAATATATTGACAACAGAATGCAACATAAGCAATTATAATTAGTCTGACAAAAGTTGAAAACAAAGCAAACCTTTGATAGTCATAATGAACTATCAACATCACTAAGTATTAACATCACAGGGCTAATCTAGCTTATATGTATATAGGACTTTAAGTTATATACGAATATCTAATTCAGTACTGTGTATTGTGTAACAGATGCATGTTTTATGTTCAATGCATATATACTGTATTACGCTTCGTTTGATGAAATATCTTATATACCCTATTTCGTGGGATGGTCTATCGCAGAACTATCACAGTGTAGGAGTAGCCATCAGCGATTCGCCTCAAAAAATTTGTCAATGAGCTACGGTTAGCTTTTGGGGATACAGCATTAAGGTATCTTTTTGCTTCTGGTTCGCTCGCTAAATTCGGTAATCTAAATTTCGTTTAATCGTAAATTGCGGTCTACAAAATCAAATACTCCGTAACTGTAACCCTGTGGAAGAACACAAAAATCAACAACAGAAAAGCTACAACATTCTGCAGCGAAATTTAGTAAAGATACTAGCTGTTTAATATTAATTCGATATTATTAATAATATGCTCATAAAGCTGCTCATAAAATTCACATCGAGTAATTTTTTGTCTTATGTTTATTTTACACATCTTCAGCTGTTCAGTAAAAACTAACATGACACCACTTTCCAGTACGTCACTACTGGCAATGTCTATAAGCATAGGAAATCGAACCATCCAGTAATGTGCCACTGCTTGAAACAGTAATGAAATCGGGTTCTATATATATAAATCAAACTCCGGTGGTTTAGGGGATAGATAATTTCTGTGCGAGTAGGGGCATTATCAAGAATTTTCCGCATTTTTATTTGCAATTATTTTAAAGAATTTGGTAATTCTCCTCACAATTACTAAACTTAAGGCGTCTATAGCTGCTCGGATAAAGGGGTCAACATAGGTTAGATGTCCTATCTTTATGGGAATAACCCCTTGCCCCTATATACACTTATATGTCAATGACACTTATTGTTTGTGAATGGGTGTATTTGAATCTACAATATATGTTCATATATAGATGGTGTCCGTATTTCTGAATAGTGGAACCCTTTAATCAACTTTAATTAATCGTTTACCCGTTACCCCTTTAGCCTTTTTTCCTGAATTCAGTATTTAGAATATGGATGAACAATTATTGGTTACCGCCTGGTATCGAATCTCGAATTGAGAATCATATTTACCAACTGTTGAGCTATTTCTCGGATCCTTAAGGCTCCTCGCAAAGTGGATGCACAACAATACGAGTACAATCGTGCAGTATTCGTCGAATTTAGTGAGTACAACGCATTCAAATGTAATTAATTGTTGTCGAACAATTGTTGCAGTTGAAGGTTTAATGCACATCTACACAAATATGCATCTTCATAATATGTGTACTATTGCTAATGTATTTGGGGGCAATATCTATGACGCTTAAGTGTATTGGCAGTACATAGTACACTGTGTTAGGACACTGAAAGTACTCTGTTGGGACACAAAAGGGTATTTGATAGCGTAAAATAATGTAACGGAACAGAAAAGTGACTTGGTTGCATTATGTTGACCCAGCATAGCACACAAGCTGTTTGCTTCACCGGTGACCTAAGTTAGCCACATGGCACGTTGCAAAATTTTATCAGACTAGAGTTGGTAAAAGCAGTTATTGGGATAGCGTGAACGTCTCTTCTTTATACATTTACATAATAACTAAATCGACAAACGATATTGAAAACATTTAACTTTAAATATTCATTTTCATACACTGCTATTGTCACTTCGTTATGAAACTAGTCAAAAAATGTGTATTTTGAGCCAAAACCTCTATCGTAAAGAAATGTTTCGAAAAATTTCACATCACTTTTGTATCTTTCAAAAGATTATTAATTACCTAGTACATTTTTGTTTATGTGTTTCCTTTTAGTCTTTGTTTTATCTTTATTTTACAGCTACCATTTCGAGCATCGTTTTGGTTTATCTTAGTAAATAAACATTGATGACTGTTATAACTGTCGGAAGTTCAGCGTAAATCTTTTTTTACACAGCCAGCTTTGGTATGCAATGAGCAATAACGGCGCTATGAAATTATGTCTACTATTATTGTATTAATTGTTATTCTCTATGTACAGTTGATAAAAAAGTATAAACTTGACGAAAATTTTTTTGTTTTAGTGTTGTTAAAACTAAAATCGAATCGTATGGTATATCAGTATAATTCTTGCTTGACGTCGGTTACTTCAATGTTTAATCTGCTACTTGGCTGCTGAACGATGTTTTATTGCAGAGTCCAAAAATAGTGTTGCCAGTAACTTGCGCGGCAAAGGGAAATGGAGCTGGTGTAGTCAGTCTTGTTTCTCGACTGCTGCGTGACAATTTCCAACTTTAAAATCGAGCTTTTTTAGTTTAACACCCCAGCAATGCATTAAGAGCAACGTTACTGCTAATTTCCGCACATACCCGACATATAGGACACTACAGTTCTTCTTGCAATCACCAAAAAAGTCTTCCGAAATTTACAAATCACATGTTTCGATAAAAATTATGATTTCAAGCTCTATTTTACAAGCTTTATTAGCATTGTGTACATACCAAGAACAGAGCTTTCATGATTTTCCGCACAATCGAAAGCCTTATACGTATGACTAAATTGAACAGATATATTGGTGCCGAAATTTTGCAATTTTCATCCCTGAACCGTCTCGCGTATATGATAACGCAACACAATTTAGGTATAAAACAGCCAAGGCAACGTGGTTAATGAACCAAAATAACACTATGAAATTATCATTATTCCTCAATAAGCAAGAACTCAGTCAATTTGTAAATTTATCTGTTTTGGTATATTTTTAAACTTGATCTCATATCTTGAAACGACTGCCCTGACAAAAACAGCGCAGTTGTACATAACGCAATGACTCAATTCGTGAAAACAGTAGGTTTGTTTTATGCAATTCTTGAACACATTGAAGAAAAAGATCTCTTATATTGTAGACAAAAGCACAAGTCTCGAACAATCATGTATGTAAATTTTGAGAAAAATATTACCGTAATAATACATCCTAAAATATGTAAAATCAGGAATGGAAAACTGGATATTTCAATAGTTATAATTAACATTTAAATTCATTTATGTTGTGCAAAAATTAGCGAAATATCATTGCAACTCTTATAAGCATAGATCCATTCGGCGGATGTGGTTTGTCCTAATGGTATGCGTTTAGAGTTACTTGTTTGTAGGTGTCGAAATTACATTATATTAATGCAAAGCCCTTCGGAGAAGGCCTGGATCAATACTATGTTTGTAACTAAAATAAACCTTGAATATTACCGCCATAACGTATAAATAACTCCAGACCGCTAGCACTACAATTTGGCTCAAATTGTTTCAGTGAATGGAATCTAAGATGGTACACATATATGCTTAAATATGTATACATTTTGTGCATTGGCTCATAGTTTCCAAGCGTGTGGCTTAGCACGCACCATTTATAAATTTGAAATATGCTTAGACTTTGCAATATTATTTAAACTAATTAAGATACACTGGTACCTATACCGGGAATCTGAGTATCCATTTTATTATTCTTCATTTCGTATAAGAACTGTGCGATGCGATTGCTGTCGTACTGCTTATAGTGATGTGTTTTATGTATAGATATTCTGAGTATATTATAGGGACACGGCAGTGTCCCTATAATATGTTTTATCTGGTGCATTTCTTTAGTATATGTAACTGAACGAAGTAGATGAGC
>JASANE010022327.1:0-29444 GCA_030248225.1 Trileptium ribeirensis | reverse complement strand
AAAATTTTGAGGCCGAGGGCCTCGCGCCTATAAAAGAGCCCGAACGGAGCTCATAGAACAATTTCGTCATCCCAATTGGGGTAACAAGTCGACGGAAATTTTGCGACAAACCGGAAAGGCCGGCTTAAATCGTTTTTGCCATGCAAAGAAAAGGTCTAAGGCTAGTTCACAGTAAGGTCCATTATTGCGTAGGTACAGGGTGGCCCGGAAGTCAAAATCCACCGCATGGTGTGTGTATACGCATAGGCCTGCTTTGTGTAGACTCAAGTAAATGTTATTTCTGTTTCATGATCGCGTTGTTTCATGATTGCGTTTTTTGTTTAGTCATAAAAGGACGATCGCGGAATAAATTTTGGTGTGTCAAATTCAGTAGGCGATTTGGATCGAGCTAAATCAAGCAAAATCGGTTACAAGGAAATATAGGTCTCCTTTTAGGTACGTCCGGCGCTGTTAGACTTTGGCTTCCCGCCCCCTTTCTGCGCACTGTTCCTCAATAATATTTGCACCGTGCATGCTGTTTTCCGACCGCCTTAGCCCAAACCGTCGCCTAAAGGGTGTTTCCCGTCTTCTAGTTAAAGTACGACTCACCCAAATCATATGCGATCTCATTCCTGCCATCAATGTGATTTTCCTAAATGCCTCCGCTGCCCCCGCTCGCGCCTGCATACCCGTCCGCCCCTCCCCAGTAAGTTGTTTCGGCACATAGGTCCCTAAGTGTACTCAGGCAAAATTTCAATACACGTTCAAATTAATCTTCAAATACTGTAGGTCAACCCGGCCCAGTTAGTCCAGCTTCACATTAGGGGGCATAGGGCTCAACAACTGAACTAGAGGGAATGACGGGTCAACCTCATTACCTGTGAGCAGGCTTAGGGGATGACCCTCCCTCAGGGGGCCTCCATACCTCTAGACCCGTGGGCCAGTATAGGGGCCAGGCCGAACACCCTGGTAAACCCGCCGGCAGCCTGCTAAGCTAAGCGGTTCCCACCGGTCAGGCTAGGGTCCACCTGGGAATCGTGTAAGCCGGGGTTGTCCGGGCACCACCGTGAACTTCTAGATAAAGTGGTGCAGCTGGGATCCCTTAGGGCCAGAACTGGTCCTAGTACAAATTGCATTACAACAGCATCCATTACATTTACTAAATGCGGCCTTCGTAAAATTAGCTACACCGTTCCAGAGGCACACATGACGGGGTCACCTTAAGTTTACTCACGTATAATATCTTATCCTTCTTTTTATAAAGTCGTGGATTTTATGCAAATATTGAGTACTTTTTAATTTAGTGCATTAAAGCCCCAAGTGTAGTTGAGAATAAATAATAGCCAAAACAGTTCTTACTCATCGATGATGATCGGCTGTGTCCGTCGCAGCTACTGGACGAGCAGGACGATTCAACTGTTCGACTTCTTCTAACCGGAACTTTTGACGGAATAATCACCGGAATTTGCGACTGTTCAATATTTAAAACACTAATTAGGTTTTCTAAGGGATGTACATAGCTAGTA
This sequence comes from Trileptium ribeirensis, assembly GCA_030248225.1. Classification (NCBI taxonomy): domain Eukaryota; kingdom Metazoa; phylum Nematoda; class Enoplea; order Enoplida; family Thoracostomopsidae; genus Trileptium; species Trileptium ribeirensis. The sequence continues at coordinate 27,939 of JASANE010022327.1, read as the reverse complement.
CTATTGTTATTATTATGTAATCGTGTTGACATAAAATTTAAGTCTGATTTTTCATTAATTTTAATATTATTCTGGGCTGAATTATTAACGTATTTAGGTGTATTTTGCGTTATTTTCCCTAAATCACTACTATAATTAGTACAATTTTCAATATTAGGAATTTTAACAATACAACTTTGATTAGCGTGCTGTAAGGGTTCCTGTCGATCATGACAATTGAGAGGTTTTAGCTTGTGATTTTGTGAATTTTCCAGCGAATTGCGTGCGTCTTGATTCGACGAACTATAGCCAACACGACGTAAATTGCCAAATTTAGTGGCAACGATTTGAGCAGCTTCTTGTGCTGTTGGTGGAACACCTAATATGTCTTCAGCTATAATAAAAATATATGCCTTTATGCCGTAAATGTTGACTGACACGTTCACGGAGAGAGTAGCCTTGGTAAATTCTAGGGCTACTAACAAAATTGTTTCAAGGGTGATGATTTTGTCCGACGTCAAATTTTTTTACGAATTGTAATGCAAACAATCTTGAGTCGATACGTTTACGATTGAAACGTTCAGTGACAGAATAGCTATGATAAATTTTAGGGATGCTAAAAAAATTGTTTCAAGGGTAATGATTTTGTCCGATGTCAAATTTTTTATGAATTGTAATGCAAAGAATTTTGGCTCGATAACGTTTATCTTAAATTCTTTGTAGTAGTCCGCCCATTAGTATGTTTTGGCGTGGCAGAATAATCTGCTAAACAGTAGGTATGTATCACACGCCCTCAACGTTAGACCATTATGTTTGTTTTCCCAGCACCATATCTACAGCGGTTATTAACTCAATATGTCGCGGATCAAAGTGATTCGAAAATACCGGCTTACTCCAGCGGCTGTTGCGAGAAAATAATCTGTTACGTTGCGTTATTGGCTAACGAAATAAAAACCATGAGTACCCCTGGGTTCACCGATAACGATGTTAGAACGCCGTTAACTACTTAACACCAATATTATACGTTTTCTTGTTTATAGCAAGGCGGAGTTTCTATTTTTCTGCAAACTATAATTCACACATGCAATCTGTTTTGTGTATTATTACATTCCCTTTTTAAACCCTTTTCAGTTAAGCAATCGCTAATTATTAACAAACAAAATGTGAGGCGACAGGGAGGCTGCTGGAATGAAAGTCCCTTGAAACCGAGCCCTGAAATTGTGATCTTCTAGCCTGATGGGGAACACATTGCCTTAAAATGTTATCGCATGTATTTCTTCCCATTTTGCACACTTAACATAAGCATTTACTATAAACCTTAACATGGGTTATAGCTAAGAATGCGAAGCAACCGGTGTACGGTTAAACGCTAAATTCGTGTATGGTAAGCAGTAATCTTAAAATGAGGCGCCTACCGACGCTGAGTCGCCTCTAAATTTTAAGCGCACAATTACCGATAGAGTTATCAATATATTGTCGAGCGTTCCACTTTTCTTTGAGCGCTTCTGCAATATTGGAAAGGCATCTGCTATTTTTTGTACAGCAACAATGATATTTCCAGTTTTCCACAATAGACAGCGCTTCAAATCATACTGATGCAATTGTTGTTGGCCATAATACGATTCATAATATCCTAATATTCAGGTATAATTTCTGTATACATTAGGAAATGTGGATAATTTTCTCTTATACATAAGGCATGAATGTTGGTAATATTTTTCTTCGAATATAACTAAAGTTCTTACGCAAAAAAAGTATCAACATAAAAACGTAAACACTGAGCTGGGTATAGTCTTCCCGCTGTGATTATAATTTATAACTGTAATCTAGTGAGTTTATAACTTTTATCAAATTTAACCTATGTTCTCGACTTTCAAACGGCAGCATATCTAGATGCTTTTGTAGGAATTTTTTAATGTTTTGCTAACGTGTATGACTGACTCACTGCGTTCAGAGTATAACAGTGAATATTATATGTCCTGCATTTAACAGTTTTTAGTGTAATCAATGTACAAAGCTTGGATTTTATTAACGTGGCAATTATTATGCAATATAATTGGTACGGTGAGGCTTCTGCTCAGGCTGTTCGAATTATCGGATATTTGATAGACGCAGAACTATTTATTTGGTTCTCTAAATTGGAAAAGTTTAGGTGGGGCTGATATTGTTGCCATTTTGCGTGCCCTTTGTACAAAACGAGCGCTCGTTGGGCCGCACCACTGCGAAAGATTTGAGCTCTCTCTGCTTTAATTTCAGTTATTCCTCCTTCCCGAGTTCATACAAAAACAGACAATATATTTATTTCTATATATACAATTTCTAAACCAAAAATTTATAAATTACATGAGAACTTTTAAAGATTGTTTTAACGTCAATAAAACTAAAATCATTAGTACAAATTCTGAGGTGATTTATTAATTGTCTCCACTTTTGAAATTGAAAAAATAATTGACAATTTTTAAAGTTACAATTGGTCGGTTGAACCAGGCGGCACCTCTGTTTCATGTCTCCCAGGCAAAATTTCAATCAATGTCGCCTGGTTTCGACCAAGGGTGCCGGTGTTTAAAGCAAGATAACTAAATTTTTAGCGACCAGAGACCAAGAAACTGGAATAATGTTTTTGTAGAAGAAATTATCTGTGTATTTATGGTTAATGCTTCTGAATTATAGTAATTTGGGGTCATATGTTCAACCTGAGTCCCGTAATATTGCGATCTAACCTCACGTGGTTCCGCTGTTAAATATATCTGACCCTGCATACAGACTCACTCCACCTTCTTGACATATATATTCACGATTTCTCAAATCACGTCAACAGAACTAAAAAGATAGCAATGTGTTTATGTTCAATCACCTTTTTCTTACTACCATGACAGTCCGCTAATGTTTTGTGCATTTGGAGCGCCATTTATTTACTGTAACAAAAAATCTCAAAATTCAAAATACAATGCTGCCGGGACTTGAACATACTACCTCATGATCCGTTCAACGGCACGCCAGACTACTAGGACACGGTTTAATTGATAAGTATTGCATTATATTGTGGGTAGACTGACATGGGGTCCATGTTTGCAAATCCGGTTTGAAAGTTAGCAATTAACTATGTAGGAGCCGCCATAACGTTATTAACAATTTGGCAGGTACATAGGAGCTCCTAAGTACATGTCACTCAGTTACGATAATACAATTTTTCAAAATATTACACAGGTTCAATCAAATAGGAATTTAGTTTCCAACAGCAAGACGTTCTGCACACGTAATGTCCATAAACATAAAACATATATGCCTCGCATCTGTTAGTTACTACTACATTCTATTGCTAAACAATGTGTAATAATTAATATAAATTTCAGCTAGATTTCGGTACATGAAAGTCCAAACGCTGTAAAAGCAATTTATCATGCGACTACACCGGCACACAATGGCACTTCCATTTTTGGCGTGTGTCTGATATTAGCTATAATTCTATCAATCAGGACAACAAACGTAGAATGCCTGGTTTGATTTTAGTTTTTCGAATCGTACACAAGCCCTGTCTAGGAAGCTATGCATGAAACACATATGTATGTTTACGACTAGTCTCATTAAACTGTATGACCTGTCTGAAATTAAACCAATAAATATAGAGTCTCATTAACAGAATTTCTAGAGAGAAATGAAACTTTTAACATTTAACACTTTGCCTGTACCACAACCTCCTTGTAAATCCAGTAAAAAAGAAAGCAACAATATTTATTACACGTTAAACAACATTGAGCGGTAAGTAGTGAGGGCCGCCGTCCCAAATTACATTGAATTTAGCCTTAACGCTAAGTTTTTGACCTGTCGCTAGGTTTAAGTTGAACAATCGATACCGATTAAGACCTAATGTCAAATTTAAAAACTAAATATTTTTTGTTGTATTTATTTACTTTATGTAGCCACTCATAAAGCACACCAGATGAGAATATCGCAACCAGCGTGCATAATTTGAAAATCTTGGACTTATTATTAATTTATATAACGTGATTTGGACAAAATGACGGCAAATATCCAGGACACAAACTAATATAAAAAAATTTTCATATGTTATACTTTGACGAAAATAGGTAAACGAAAGTAATTTTTGGCGAGGATACAATTCGTTTTAGCTTCTGCCCTTTTCATTTTCCGGGGACAAATTGTCAGGGGACGAGTAGAGTGGAGACGAATTGTCCAGAAGCGAGTTGTTCGGGGACGAATTATCCGGGGACGAATTGCCCTGAATTTGTTTACAACACATATGTAATACAGAAAACATAAACGTGGCAAATTTGATTTTTATACTGCATTAATCTAATAAATGAAGCACATGGTGAGAATACAGAGGTGGGAGTAGGCATAACATAAAAATTTCTAGGTTAAATCAAATCGCATATTCGGAATGTTCGCTGAAATTGAATCTGATAAGCGGTTTCTGTCAAAATCTAAGACAATAACTTTATATCGTTTAGGGTCCCGGATTTTTAACTTATGCCAAAATGATTTTTCTTTCGAAGTCAAGACTGGTGGCGCATGGTTGAGCTAAATTCGACGCTACAAAATTCGCTCGAAAATTAATACTTCATAAGAAAAAGATAGCTACTAAATTTTATTTTATGTTAACAGGCAATAAACGTTTTCTTTTTACTAGACTAGAAAGAGAAATATCCATAAGAATTTTCTTGGAAATGAAATGGAAATGGCTAAAATTTTCGTAAAAGTTCTATGTGGAAAATATCTTTCGACTTCACATAAAACAGTCAACATTTTGTTTTACAGCGCTCGTTGATGCTCTTCGCAGACATCTGTAATAGAGTCATGTTATCAAACAAAGTCAAAAGTTTAAACTCGTTGATCGACACTAAGTGCTAGAATTATTATCGAGTTATCGCTTGGAATCCTTATTGTGATTCGCAGCGCGCCCGATAGCCTGGGTCATACCCAGCCACGGATCCCAACTTCTGGTTCAAGATAGAAACCCGAATCTAGTTTTTACGAAGCAGCCGGGGTGCAAGATACAAACTATTGCTTGAGAAACACAGTCCACAGCTTTGTATCGTTTGACCTGACTGGCTATGGTTTGGAATTTAGAATGAATACGTTTGCAGATGGTGGACATCACATTTCTCGCGAAGCAGAAGTTGGTATATTTGTGTTTGCCTGATGTGGATTAACTGTGTAATGTAAAATAAATTGGCTGGAAATAAGGAAAAACCTTTCATCGCAAATAGTTAAGTTTATAGTCATTAGTTTATATCTTGCAGTATAAACAGACAACAGATTAATTTGTGTTTTGCTGCGGAAACCCGTAAGAGATTGGTAGGCATCTTGGACTATTCATGGTCAAGAGCCAAGTTAGAATCCAAAATATAAGTTTGGATCCAGCCCGCCCATCGATTTTCGCTGGAAATAATATTCAGGATTGCATGTTGCAGTAGGTGTCAAGACCGGTAGCTGGATGTAAAGCGGCATAACATTACTATATTCACGGTGAAATGTTATAAAAGTGAACAAAATATTTGTCCGTAAAGATTTTCATGAAATTTTCGTGGAAGTGCAATGGAAATGGAAATTCAAAATTCATCTCTCGGTCACTGATGTACATTTGTCATTATATATATACTTTATTGCCATCAACTTGTGAGGCAGCATTTATAAGCTACGTTTGCAGGTTGCTGGTTTTTAAAAACACTGTGTGAAAAAATGTTTAGTAATTTAATTAGTAATGCTAAAGCTAATTGTTTAAACTCAGAGTAATCCGCCAAAAATTGCTACCAAACTCGTGTAAAACATACCTAAAACACAGGTCAATTTTTTGGTATAAACATCAATCCGAAGCATATTTTACCATGACTAGACTTGTTTTCATACGTCCATCAGGTTGCGGTGCTGTTTTTATTTTTTAGACTGCACAATGCACATTGACTCATATATATATAAAGGCTGTAATAGACCGGCTAATTAATTCCGGTGCTACAGTCTACTAATAAATCGAACTAGCGGGCGACAAAGTTGTCATTTGGCCGCAATACATTTAAAGAGAAATTACAGATTTCATTGCATTCAACCCCGCGAAAAGTAGAATAATTCGGTTTACCGGTATTCAACTTCACAGTAAGTGAAATGCATGCTATGCCGTTCTCGATATACTAAGTCTAAGCCTTGGCCTTAGCCGAAGTTGTGCATCTTTTATGTCTTAGAATAAACTTAAGCCCAAGTCGGAGTCTGTCGTCCCTCAAACTCACCAAACCTAGCTCTTTTTCTTAACCGTATTACGTACTGCTTTAATTGGCGACATGAGCCTGATTAATCATGCAACAATGTATATTTACGATAATACTACGACATCTCTGCAGGTCCGGTGTTAGGTGTTGATGTAATTTTCGAGCTCGGTCAGAAGAAACGCAACATACTAAAGGGTGTGCGTAAATATTACTTGAAAAGTGACAAAGTCTAGAATTGCGTATGAGAGAGGACGGAAAATTTATTAAATTTCGAGGTTAATTCAAGCCATCATAAGCTAAATTTCGAATCATTTGGTCCCAGGAGTCAAGACTCGGTGACCCCTTAAGAACACCCTCAACAAACTAGGGTGTTGACACGTCTTTCTAGACACACGGATTGGCAGAAGCATTATTGAAAAACAGTACTTGCAGCTAAGATTCAATTATAAATGGTAACCATGCTTCCTGTGTGTCAAACAGTAGTCTAACCTTTAAACCGGTGTGATATACTTGGTTAAAATGTGTAGAACTTCAGCGAAATCTCAGCATACTGCTAAGTCTTCAACCAAAGTGGCCTGTTATAAATATTTCTACATCATGAACTGCAAATTTATTGTGCGAAAACTTACATGTATTAGTGAAGCTGAATGTGATATTATTTGGCAAATGTTGCAATCATGTAAAAAGAAGGTAGTAGTAACTGAATTTCCTGTATGAGCCTGCATAGACGTTTTTAAAAAATTTTCTCAGGTTCTACATGTATAAAAATAAATTTTAAATATAAATTGATGATAAATAGAATACTCTATACAATCGTTGCAAAAATGTTGTGAGAAGAATACATGTGATTATGACAATAACCAAAATTTGTCATTTCCAGAATACTTGGTCTATATTACACCCCGTCAACCTGGAGGTCACCCTATCTACAGTGTTCAAACATTATGAACTAAAACCCAAGCGATTAGAAATCGAAATCAGACACCGCTGCTACCTATATTAATAATACATCTGACTGCCCGATGTTAAGCACACGCATAGATAGAACCAGGTCCGCCCACTTGTTCATTTCTGATTCTGCGGTTGTTGCTCTTATTTTATCAGAGCTCAGTCTGGCTTTCCTCTATATTCACCATTCATTCATGGCACTGGCTGGTAATGCTAAAGCTCATACACGATAGTATCTCTGCGCTGTCTGCCTGCCCGTTTTAGCATTAGGTAATACCATTTACCAGTTCTCATTTCAGCTTCTAATACACTCAGATTCCCGATATTAATATTGAGAAAGCGGACTATACATATTTTCAAATCTATATAGTTAGCGAGCCAGAAGAAGATGGATAAGAAGGAAGCAATAATCGGAGAATTAAAACTCAATTTCATTTGATACCGCTTGTTGTTGTTGGGAATCAAGTTAGAAATGAATATAGGATTAGTGGTTCTAGTAATAAAATTGTTCCAGTCGGCTAAACTCCTTACAAATTTACGTTAGGTCACAATTTCAAGTTAATTTTGTACGTAAAGCATTGAGCAAGGTTGTTATGTTTGGCGGAGTTTGGCTTAATGAGCTCATCCGCGTTGAGTTTTGTTATAAAAATCGTGTTGTTAAACTCGCCGTCTCCAAGGCTCTACCTTGTCCTCTTTTTACACTAACACAATTTTCATATAATTATTGTAGTCTCGATATAATTCTGAATACATAGTTTCTACATTGCTCAACTTTACCAACTAGCAGCACCACATATTGCGTAGTTTTCGTGAGACGAATAAATGCACGCGTATTTTTATTACTTGGGATTGAGAAATTCCTTATAGGAACAGAGCCACAGCTCCACAGTAGCACAGATGCTTGGAAGTGCTGATTGCGATCAATCTGTCTGGGTTCGATTCGTGTAGCTGGCTTGAGTTTGTTAACACTGCATGATACAAAAATAATTCACGGTTGAAAGGGTTAGGTAAACATGTAAAGCCTTTCTAACGTTTGCTGTGATGATCTTAATAAAAATTATCAATCCGTATTCAGAGTCTTGACAAGTAGTATGAAAATCTTACCGTTACTAAATTAATAAGCCATAGTTAAATTATTTAAGCTTGATATTAGGCTGAAAGGCAAGTGGGCATGCTGTGCTACTAAACGTTGCACTTCCAGCTGCGCAATTCCGTAACGGTAAACGATTTCTACTGTAAGCTTTTTATAATACCGAACAAGCATGAGACAAATTTATTGTGGCAGAAAAGTATTGTCATGACAAGCAACTGCTGTTTCAATGAAAATAGTTTTTTCAATTTATCCAAGAAATCACTATTCTGTATCGTAGAAGCATTTTTATTATTGCAGCTTTGACTATGCATGACACAAAATATTGCTATAAACAGATTTTAAGAAATACTTTCATTTTACACAATGGAAATAGAAATTAAAAACTGCCAAGGAATAAATAATGTAACCTCAGTATGTAATCTTATTGCAGCTTTAACTACGCATGAAGCAAAATATTGCTGTAAAGAGATTTAAAGAAATACTGGCATTTTACACAATGGAAATAGAAATTAAAAACTGCCAAGGAATAAAAAATGTAACCTCAGTATGTAATCTTATTGCAGCTTTAACTACGCATGACGCAAAATATTGCTGTAAACAGATTTCAAGCAATACTTTCATTTTACACAATGGAAATAGAAATTAAAAACTGCCAAGAAATAAAAAATGTAACCTCAGTATGTAATCTTATTGTCCCTTAGTTAAGCACAGGTTATAAAATATACTAAATGGTCAAAAATCGGGTTATCATAGTACTAGTTCCTAAACTCAAAAAATAACTTACCCGAGTGCGTTAGGAGTACGTTAGGCTACAGACAGAGATGTCTGCTTCTATTAATCGTTCATAGATTGCAACAGGTATCATTTAAAATATAATATATAAGCTGTGCAAATTTAAAAATCAACATTTTAGCGATTGTATAAAAATTAGCAAAATTAAATACTTAAGAAGTAGTTGGCAAATTGGAATTATGTATCAAATTGCTGTAATTCATACAATGCATGAACGCATTACGGTCTTGAAAGGATTTTTAAATGGACAGTGCTTTAGACTGTGTATTTGGAAGCAGGGTTTTAAAAACACATCCCGTTTTAGACAGAAACATGTCGAATTTTGATGCTATCGTGCGTACCTTCATACGTATATGATCAATTTGATTTAATTTTCCGGTACGCGTGAATTTAACTCGAATAGCACTCTAAATTGATAAATCTAATAGGTAAAAATCTTAAATTTTTATACTAAAATATTTACAAATTGCGCCATTAGAAACTGTATATAACCGCTAATGGCAAAAACTTTTTTCTTATTTATATTTTCATAATTCATGTGACATCACATGGTATGTGCATTGTGTTGAATTCACCACAGTTAAATTATCATTTCAATCCAACATTACCCCAAATTTTACTCCTATCGTACGCAAATTTGAGCAACTCATGCGCTAATTTGGCTCAAGTTTTCATACTTCTTATAACCGTATGTAATTTAGCTATAGTACTACTTTTGCGATTTTCAAATGCGCCAATAAACGAGCTAAATCTGCGATTTTGGTCAAAATGCAAAAATATTTTTCATTATGCACAATATCGTCTAACAATTTAAAACGCTAAGGTCAAATTAAGGCATAATGGGGCGAGCGCTGCCGGCTTAAGATGGGCGTAGATGCTACCGACAGGGATGTAGAACTTTGGGGGGGGGTGATTCCCCGGGGGAAGTACGTCTTCGAAGAGGAAGAGAAGAAAGTCAGGGGGTATTATAAAAGTTTTCCCCGATTTTTGTAAAATTAAACCCAATTGAGCAGTATTTTTGTTAATTTCCTCCTATTTTACTGAAATTTTCCCTAATTTTTTACCAATTTCTACTATTTTATACCAAATTTCTCAAAATTTCCTAAAATTTCACCGCGCAATTTCGGCGAGAGGGGAGAGAGGTGATGAGCCTTAAATCATAGTGTATAGTCAAACTATGATTCATTGTAGTACTGGTGTTTTTAATAATCTCTCATAATAAAGAGATTTGATGTCACCACATCGCAAACCAGATCGCGCCTCAGGTTTTATAGTTTCACTATTAGCTGTGTCTACTCTACAGCATGACGATTGTCGTCTGTCAGCTACACGGTACACGTGATATGGGTTCATTGATCAGTTACACATTACTGGCCGTCCTATCAAACGAAATACACACTAGGCTTGCCGTAAAGGTTGATTACTACGGAATTTTTTTCAGAAACCATGCAACCGCTGATGTTATTACAAGGTCATCGAAACAAAGTTATATATAATTACAAAAATGAAGTGTTATGTGCAAAAAAAGTATTTTTGATATTGTGTCCAATTTTAGTTTAGCGAAGGTCAGATTTATCAAGTGAAAATATTGACACTTATCATTTCGCGAGCTATATGAAATTTTTATTTTATTAAACATAATATGACAAATATTAATTTGTAGCATATATACATACTTGAAGTGCCAAATATTTAGATTTAAAGAGAAATGAATTTATAAAGACTCAAGTACCTAATGATTAAATGTGGAATCTCGATTTATCAAGTCGCCTGTTTATATCAACATTGACGGCGACTCAGTGACTTTTTTCACCTCATATCAAAACCAGTAAACACAAAGAACTGTTCGGCCGTAACTAGCATACATACTTGAAATACCAAATATTTAGATTTAAAGAGAAATGAATTTATAAAGACTCAAGTGCCTAATGATTAAATGTGGAATCTCGATTTATCAAGTCGCCTGTTTATATCAACATTGACGGCGACTCCGTGACTTTTTTCACCTCATATCAAAACCAGTAAACACAAAGAACTGTTCGGCCGTAACGAGCATACATACTTGAAATACCAAATATTTAGATTTAAAGAGAAATGAATTTATAAAGACTCAAGTGCCTAATGATTAAATGTGGAATCTCGATTTATCAAGTCGCCTGTTTATATCAACATTGACGGCGACTCAGTGACTTTTTTCACCTCATATCAAAACCAGTAAACACAAAGAACTGTTCGGCCGTAACTAGCATACATACTTGAAATACCAAATATTTAGATTTAAAGAGAAATGAATTTATAAAGACTCAAGTGCCTAATGATTAAATGTGGAATCTCGATTTATCAAGTCGCCTGTTTATATCAACATTGACGGCGACTCAGTGACTTTTTTTCACCTCATATCAAAACCAGTAAACACAAAGAACTGTTCGGCCGTAACTAGCATGCATACTTGAAATACCAAATATTTAGATTTAAAGAGAAATGAATTTATAAAGACTCAAGTACCTAATGATTAAATGTGGAATCTCGATTTATCAAGTCGCCTGTTTATATCAACATTGACGGCGACTCAGTGACTTTTTTTCACCTCATATCAAAACCAGTAAACACAAAGAACTGTTCGGCCGTAACTAGCATGCATACTTGAAATACCAAATATTTAGATTTAAAGAGAAATGAATTTATAAAGACTCAAGTGCCTAATGATTAAATGTGGAATCTCGATTTATCAAGTCGCCTGTTTATATCAACATTGACGGCGACTCCGTGACTTTTTTCACCTCATATCAAAACCAGTAAACACAAAGAACTGTTCGGCCGTAACGAGCATACATACTTGAAATACCAAATATTTAGATTTAAAGAGAAATGAATTTATAAAGACTCAAGTGCCTTATGATTAAATGTGGAATCTCGATTTATCAAGTCGCCTGTTTATATCAACATTGACGGCGACTCAGTGACTTTTTTTCACCTCATATCAAAACCAGTAAACACAAAGAACTGTTCGGCCGTAACTAGCATGCATACTTGAAATACCAAATATTTAGATTTAAAGAGAAATGAATTTATAAAGACTCAAGTACCTAATGATTAAATGTGGAATCTCGATTTATCAAGTCGCCTGTTTATATCAACATTGACGGCGACTCAGTGACTTTTTTTCACCTCATATCAAAACCAGTAAACACAAAGAACTGTTCGGCCGTAACTAGCATGCATACTTGAAATACCAAATATTTAGATTTAAAGAGAAATGAATTTATAAAGACTCAAGTGCCTAATGATTAAATGTGGAATCTCGATTTATCAAGTCGCCTGTTTATATCAACATTGACGGCGACTCCGTGACTTTTTTCACCTCATATCAAAACCAGTAAACACAAAGAACTGTTCGGCCGTAACGAGCATACATACTTGAAATACCAAATATTTAGATTTAAAGAGAAATGAATTTATAAAGACTCAAGTGCCTTATGATTAAATGTGGAATCTCGATTTATCAAGTCGCCTGTTTATATCAACATTGACGGCGACTCAGTGACTTTTTTTCACCTCATATCAAAACCAGTAAACACAAAGAACTGTTCGGCCGTAACTAGCATACATACTTGAAATACCAAATATTTAGATTTAAAGAGAAATGAATTTATAAAGACTCAAGTGCCTTATGATTAAATGTGGAATCTCGATTTATCAAGTCGCCTGTTTATATCAACATTGACGGCGACTCAGTGACTTTTTTCACCTCATATCAAAACCAGTAAACACAAAGAACTGTTCGACCGTAACTAGCATACATACTTGAAATACCAAATATTTAGATTTAAAGAGAAATGAATTTATAAAGACTCAAGTGCCTAATGATTAAATGTGGAATCTCGATTTATCAAGTCGCCTGTTTATATCAACATTGACGGCGACTCAGTGACTTTTTTTCACCTCATATCAAAACCAGTAAACACAAAGAACTGTTCGGCCGTAACTAGCATACATACTTGAAATACCAAATATTTAGATTTAAAGAGAAATGAATTTATAAAGACTCAAGTGCCTAATGATTAAATGTGGAATCTCGATTTATCAAGTCGCCTGTTTATATCAACATTGACGGCGACTCAGTGACTTTTTTTCACCTCATATCAAAACCAGTAAACACAAAGAACTGTTCGGCCGTAACTAGCATGCATACTTGAAATACCAAATATTTAGATTTAAAGAGAAATTAATTTATAAAGACTCAAGTGCCTAATGATTAAATGTGGAATCTCGATTTATCAAGTCGCCTGTTTATATCAACATTGACGGCGACTCCGTGACTTTTTTCACCTCATATCAAAACCAGTAAACACAAAGAACTGTTCGGCCGTAACGAGCATACATACTTGAAATACCAAATATTTAGATTTAAAGAGAAATGAATTTATAAAGACTCAAGTGCCTTATGATTAAATGTGGAATCTCGATTTATCAAGTCGCCTGTTTATATCAACATTGACGGCGACTCAGTGACTTTTTTCACCTCATATCAAAACCAGTAAACACAAAGAACTGTTCGGCCGTAACTAGCATACATACTTGAAATACCAAATATTTAGATTTAAAGAGAAATGAATTTATAAAGACTCAAGTGCCTTATGATTAAATGTGGAATCTCGATTTATCAAGTCGCCTGTTTATATCAACATTGACGGCGACTCCGTGACTTTTTTCACCTCATATCAAAACCAGTAAACACAAAGAACTGTTCGGCCGTAACTAGCATACATACTTGAAATACCAAATATTTAGATTTAAAGAGAAATGAATTTATAAAGACTCAAGTGCCTTATGATTAAATGTGGAATCTCGATTTATCAAGTCGCCTGTTTATATCAACATTGACGGCGACTCAGTGACTTTTTTTCACCTCATATCAAAACCAATAAACACAAAGAACTGTTCGGCCGTAACTAGCATACATACTTGAAATACCAAATATTTAGATTTAAAGAGAAATGAATTTATAAAGACTCAAGTGCCTAATGATTAAATGTGGAATCTCGATTTATCAAGTCGCCTGTTTATATCAACATTGACGGCGACTCAGTGACATTTTTTCACCTCATATCAAAACCAGTAAGCACAAAGAACTGTTCGGCCGTAACTAGCATACATACTTGAAATACCAAATATTTAGATTTAAAGAGAAATGAATTTAGAAAGACTCAAGTGCCTAATGATTAAATGTGGAATCTCGATTTATCAAGTCGCCTGTTTATATCAACATTGACGGCGACTCAGTGACTTTTTTCACCTCATTTCAAAACCAGTAAACACAAAGAACTGTTCGGCCGAACTATAACGTTCCACTAGTTAACAATGTTGCTGACAATATGTTAGCAAATACGAGCGTTTAGCGCAGTAAATTCGCGAAAATATACCATTTCTATATTAAACCAACTACTTTGCAGAACAGTAGGATAACTAAATACAGCCTTTTTAACAAACATATGCATCACAAGTCGTACATTTTACTACTTTTGGCTACGTTCAAGCTAACTTGCGATTCTGACGGCGCAAACAAATTTTCATCCCTCTCTGAATTACATGTTGCGCCGGTTAATATATGGTTGTTTTCATTACCTAGCTAAGAGGCCAAATTTCCTATTTAATTAGAGTTTTCGCTGTAGTTTGGGAATTCGCTGACCAAAGCGCTTACTATTCATCAATTATCAAGCATTAAAGTACATTATTTAGTTTTCATTAAATAATTTTTGAAAGGTGCGTGCTATCGATTTTTTAAAAATATGAGAAACCGATGAATAAAAGGACAAAAATGTATAAAACCGAAAGTTACAAAACAAAATTCAAATTATGCTTCAATTTTATTAGTATTTCAAATTTCTGTGAACAATTTTTTGAGAAGGGTTAATATAATTTTTTGTTATCTTGTTGAGTAGATATGCTTTCAAGTCATCTCGCATTTAGCGTACAACCCCAACGGTAGTGTAAATATAAATACGAATATAAGTATATATAATTGCGTTATTATACATTACGATTATTATCTTACCATACATTACCTATATTTATATATATGTATATATATTATACATTGTATATTTATTATACATTATATATAGGATGTCCCATAAGTAACGCTCCAGCATTAAAATGACCCAGCACGCCAAGTAATAAATATATATATGTAACAGCATTTCAGTATGCACGTATTCTCATAAATAACTTAGGTTTTTGTCATATAGTAGTTACCCTAAGTGCGAAACTGAGAGCCTCCAAGATCAACGCATTCCTTCAGACAAATACGCACACCTTGGCAGACTATTGCAGCCATGCCAGAGGAACTTCTTTCAGGCCACAGGAAAAAAATCAGGAGTGTTTATATCAGGAGAACGAGAAAGCCATACGACAGGGCATCGGCGCTTCAGCGAACGGTCGGGGATGGTATCGTCCAACCAACGGCGCACAGTCATCGCAAAATGAGGAGGCGCGCCATCCTGCATAAAGTGAACCGTGCCAATGTTTGGTAAATGTTGAATATTAGGAAAAAAATTTATTTGCTGTACCAGTAGATAGCTACTGATGCTGCGAAAAACGGTCTGCATTCACAGTACCATTGAAAAGAACGGCTGAAAAAATCTACCAGTCCACATATAGACACGTGCTGTCAGACCTGAGGAATTCATATCAGGGTTTTGTATGAGAATACAAATGGAAATAAGTGGGAATCTTTCAGAAATTCGTGTAAATTACCAATTCCACATACATATTTTTTCGCGGACTTTCGTATATACTTTTACTTTATCAGTAGGCGTTGATCCACGGTGAGACAAAGCTCACTACCAAGCAATTAAAAGAAGCTAGGTATCCACATCGCCATAGAGACCGCACCCGGTAGCTACTCTTACAACCAGCCACAGGCTCCAAATCTGCCTCTAGACACCAACACGTCTCTAGTTTTCGCTAGAAGATAATAGCACATACAGACATTTCTCTGCCTGAATCTTGGGGCAAATATATTAAAATTTCTAATCACCAATGTATCAAATACAAACATTTCTCTGTAAGCCCGTTTCTTGCAACATAAATCTCACACGAATGATACAAACATTTCTCATGGATTAAGATTCCGAAATAATCGGAATAGTTCGAGTCAGTAAATCCCAAACACTTGTTACGGAAAAAAGCTTAATTTCATTCGGTTTTTCACTAGCCGAAAATTGGCCAGTACCAGAAATTAAACCCTCTGTTTGAACAGAATTTCGCCAATTTCGATTTGCATAAATTCGGTTCCCTAATGCCTAATCGTTTAAATTTGGATTATTCAGTGTTCGTGAACAAATTTAATAGAAAGTGACGTCACAATCAAATCGATCTTATACTTTAGCTCTCGGTGTTCGCGAACAAAACGGGTTTTAGTCAAATCGACAAATTTTCGTTCTTAAAAATTTGGGTAAGTTTACTTGAAATTTCGCGAACACAGATGATAAGATTTCAATCGCGATCACAGTGTTCGCGCACAGATTTACGCCGAATTTCAATTTTCAATTTCAAAAAGCGTTCCGTAACGAATTTTATGCAAAATTACAAGATAGGATGGTGGGTGGACGAGATCACCTTAAGTTTACTATTAATATTAGCACTGGCCACCATTGTCAGATATTCGTCGACCTCCTCTTTCGTGACATCTATTTCCCTAGCTAGTTTTTGGAGTTTTTCTCTGTGTTTTAAATACATCATAGCTTGTATAACGCACGACCGTGTTTTCTTTTCGAGCTCTGACAATATCATTCCAGCTTCCCCAAACATCCTTTCTATTGCGGCTGACAAAATAGGAACAGACAAAACCATATTGCTACACTGCTGTAGATTCAGTAACTGAATGATGTTTTCCAAACTCCTCGGGCTTTCGGAACGCAAGCTTAGTATAATGCTTGTTAGTGAGCATTGCCTCATCGTAGGCCGCCGTTGTCAAGCTAGATTCTTCGTTTTGCCTATTATCTGCTTATAGTTGTAGTTACATACTTGCAGTCAAAGTACACAATTAGTTGATTATTTAATATTTGACCTTGCATTGATTTATGTCTGAAGTCAACTAAATCTAATCGCGTGGAAATCACTCATTTTTCGAGGAAATGGAATGTAAATGGAAATTTCATTTCCAATAATACCCAGATTCATATGCTGCTCGATAGCGTTATGAGGGTTTTCTGCATACCAATGCACACAAATATGCCAGTTAACGTGATATTTCAGTTTAAAGTTGTTCTCGTAGTACCAAATGACTCCGTCAACTGAGTCTAAATCATCCTCGCGACGCCGTAGTCATTTTTTACGAAATTCAACCCTGCGATTATAATCATTATTATTCAAACCATAAATTAACGCCGGTATAAAAGTTTTTAGACCAAGACTTTCAATAATTCTGAAAACAGTCGATTTAGTGATGCCGGTGTGAACAGCGCAACAGTATGACTTTATTGGACTATTGCCAAAATGATAGGAAATATCAGGTATCGCAACCTTACCAGATTTTGTCGGTAGTCTCCCTGTTCACGGCAAGTCAGCTATGGAACATGTTAGATTAAATGTTTTATTCATTGAAGCAATAGTTTTATTATATGGGGGCTGTGAAGACGAAAGGCTTGACCATTGTCGCACATCTTCATGGTTATTTTTGGTTAACTGAACACAGTCTCACTGCAGTTACAGGATCAGCCAAATTAAGTCGAGTATCAGACATTTTGTTATACTTTGATATTTATACTTTAACAATTCCTGAAACTTTGAGGATTGTAAGTATATTACGTCAGTCTCAGCAACAGTTTGAAGTTGGGGCATTACTTATGGGACACTCTGTATGTATTTATTTATTATACATTATGTATTATACATTATATTATATTGTATTATGTAATTATATATAATACGTTTATAGTCCTTTGTATAAACGTATTGCATTATATATAATTACATAATACAATATAATATAATGTATAATATATATATATAATTTGTTATACATTATGCATAAATACTTATGTATTATAAATTATATTATACTGTATTATGTAATTATATATAATACGATACGTTTATACAAATGACTGCCCAAATGACTATGGATTAAAAATAAAATTAGCAAACTTGTCGATAGCCAACATTTTGAATTAAACTTTCCTGAAACAGCTGCAAACTGGTATGGCGATCTGAAACTCTTTTTGCACTATTCCATTCAGCTTGTGAATGTGGTTCGCATAATGTAGACAATTACACATTGTTGTATCTCCGAGTGTGTGAATGAAAACACACAGAGAACGGGACTTGAAGTAAACGTTTATTAACACACAAACACGGAAAACACGAATGGAGTTGAATGAAACAAACATAAGAAATACACTGAAAGAAGTCATACGTTACTGTTTCGACATTAGCTTTTATGTACTCATGGAACATTCTCGAATATGTGATCATGTGATCGAACATTCTAAAAGCTTCTTCAATTGTCGTCATAAAAGGTTGTGGATGGTTCTGGGAATGACGTTATGGAATGTTCTAGAAGTTTCTAGACTTTGCAGAATGTTCTGGAATGTTCGCTAATTGTCGATCGCCATAACACACATCTATCGCGAAAATATTTTTTCGAAAATTTTTTGTTCGAAGAACCACTGGAAACCCAAAAAAATTTTGTCATAACGCCATCCCAAATAGATATTTCCCGAAACGCCTCGTCGAGATGACTGGAATGTACCAAAACTATTGTTACGTCTTCAAAATTGACCATTTTCGAGCTGGGGATATAACCGAAAAGACCCTTGAAACAAGCCAGTTGAAGCTGTTTAATTTAAACGTCATTTCATGCAAAACCATGAAATTTGATGTTTTTTTATAGCTGACATTTCTAATGTTAATCTTTACTGTACTCTTTGAGTTTCTTCCGTATAAGTTGCCCTTTATTTAAAATTTACTTATGCGTACATTTTGTAATTAGATTTTGTAACCGGTACACCGGAAGTCGGTAAGTCATTGCCTAAGGTTCGAACTCGCAATTATGACCTTAACGCCTGATGCAAAACTACTCGTTACGTTGATTTTCGGATATCGGTATGCTATTTGTTAATAAACTTCTTTGTTGTTGTTGTTGTTATTATTGAACCTAAAACATCGCTATAGTTAGACAGCCGCCGATTATTAATCGCAGTCAAATTTTGCAATATTCTGTATAATATCAACAACGATTAACCTAAAGGAGTGGAGAAAACAGATGCCAGCGCAAAGGTCGGCTGTTTAATATCCATGGGCTATCAAAGAACAACTCTACTTGAGAAGACCTAACTAAACTCTTCAAATGGGTCTTAATTATACTGTTCGGCAAACACTTGTTTTTCCTCAAATTGGTATACGACAACTGCACTTTACTTTCACTAGTATCGCAACAAATGCTGATGTTATGAAGTGTTTAATTATAGGCCAAAACAGATTATTAGATAATAATCATTAGTTAGGTCATATTTAATACACGGTAACTAATCGTTAAATCAGATTTGCTGTACGATAACTAATTTGATAATTGTCAGTCGTACTAGTAATTATCCTATCAAAATCGCCGCTAACAAGAATCTTGTCGAAAACAATAAATGTTGAAAATACTGCGAAAAAATTAGCATTAGAACAACTACACTGTGTATGCTAATGAAAATTGTATCCGCAACAAAGCAAAATTATTATATTTCGACATACACTATATGCAACGGCATATACATTTATCTAATCTAGGCTTGCGTAGAAGTCATATTTTGCTTTCTAACAATTACCACCGCTGCAATTATTGGCGTTATCGCTCCGCACAATGCACGGCAAGAGTGTATCTACTTCGACTTCCGTTTGAGTTTGGCTAAAACTAATAGAAATTCTTGGAAAAATGAAATTCCATATTTGTTTATATATTTAGACGAGTTATTTACCAACTACCGTTAGTTATTTAGACCCTAGATTTCGAGAAAACACACCATTTTTTCATTGAACCAACAGGAAAAAGAATAACCCATGATACTTTCTTGTAGCAACCATGTAGTCCTAAAGTTGTGCCTTTTGTTTTTGACAAAACTTGACAAACTACAGGACCCTCTTGTTTATGCCATCACGGTTGCATTGAATTTGTTCGCGAACAGAGACAAATCCTAATTTATAACCATCGATTGTCATGGAGCTGTTATTATGTTACTGCAAATCACTGCTTCTGAGCTAGCAGTAAACTGAAACCTCGTTCTTAGTTTTTTGTAAACCTTGGATGTGGATTCGTCATCGGTTTTTACAAAATAAAATGGTCAGTGACGCAGGTTCAGATTAGTAGCATGTAATCTATTTGATGTGACACTACAGTAAGATACCGATAAAACAAAATGAATAGTGTGGAACTGATAAAATGAAATAATAAACTTTTATCCTAACAGTTTAGAACTCAGAGCTAAAGTTGTCGAGTTCCCAAATTTTCGCGCGATTATTTACATTGATTGCCTCAAAACAAACCTAACTAAATTTACATGGAAAGCATAGTTGTGGACAAACAGAACTACCATGTTAATTTCAAAAGCGGATGCCACAAATAATAATATAAGCCTCAAAACAGTACACGCACACTGTCTACCGAGTTAAAGCGTTCGACGGAATCAATTTTTTAGACTTATAAACACACATTTTGAAAAATGTTCCTAATCTCGCGCCACACAGATGAGGCCGAAACCCGTGGATAAAAAATTTTGCTTAATACCAGTAATACAATCGCCGAGTAAAATGTGTGTATAAATGTGTGACACACTGAATTGTTTTAATAGCGACGGATATGTTAGCATTTGGCTTCAATATAGTTTTTTCAATTTCTAAATTCGTGCATTAGCGCATGACTAAACAACATTTACTAGAATTTTAGTTGTTCCGTTCTGTCCGCTAGCTTTTCGGACTCAAAAAAACTAAAAACCCGCTTTTTTAAGCCCGCTGCACTGCTCGAAAATAGATACCTACATAAAACATACAGAAGCTGCGCTGTGTATAACATAAGAATAATCTTTCAATTATATTTGTAACTTTTCCATCGCTGTTAATATGATTTCAGTGAAAACTGGAATTTTGTAAAAAATCTACAATTTTAGTTACAGCTTAAAACTAAAAGCTGTAGTTTAACAGATCTACCCATCCATCCACGTTACTCTATTTACTCGCTATAAAACCTAATTTGTATAACAAAATTGCAAATATATAATAAATTGGTTGGCAAGGACATTTAATGATCCACAAGCTAAATGTTTTTTCAGAACAAAAAGTAATAATCATGAAGTGTCAGAAAATAAAATGGTTATAACCAAATGACACATATCGCAAATGAGTTTTGATAAAATAGCGTTTGTTTCAAGTCTTACTAAAACAATCTCAGCCGCTTTTACATCGAAATCCATTCAAATTATATTATATATATGTACTTCAGTCTTATGTTATATCTTTCCCGTAAATTACATTAGGACGGAACTGGCTGTGACGGATAAGAAATTCACCTACCCTGAATCTGTCTGCAGACAGGCCTGTTCATACAAAAATTGCTTGTCGCTTTCATTACCACCTCCCGCCCTCTGCTCCGTTCTTTGTTTTTCTTTCATCTGTTGTTCTTCCTGGTATGAGGCTTTGGTTTCAGAGTAGATCAATAAAATGGTTATAACCAACCGACACATATCGCAAATGAGTTTTGATAAAATAGCGTTTGTTTCAAGTCTTACTAAAACAATCTCAGCCGCTTTTACATCGAAATCCATTCAAACTATATTATATATGTACTTCAGTTTCATACAAAAATTGATTGTTGCTTTCAATACCACCTCCCGCCCCTGCTCCGTTCTTTGTTTTTATTTCATCTGTTGTTCTTTTTGGTATGAGGCTTTGGTTTCAGAGTCGATCAATATAATGGAACTTGACGAATTTGTTGTTATAATGCTTGCAATCAATTTCCATCAGTTCAATGAAGAATATTCAATACTGTCTGCAGTTGCAGTATTGGCCGCGTGCTGATTATAGCAGCAATTTTGATGCATATAGCGTGATTTATCCGTGATGCTGCACATAACGTACGAATAAGTAACGATTAGTTTGTTATATTTAGTAAGCAGAATTTTGTATATATAAGCATGCATGCAAACATGTCACATTTTATAGTTCAGCAAGTAACAGTTGTAGCATGGCTTGCCGTGCATTCAAAAATTTTTACGCATGGTTTTGACAAGTTCAAGCGAGTGCGATAGCACGAGTTTGAACGAGTAAACTGTAAAACCGTGTGTACAACCATTTGAATGCACGGCTAGCCGTGCTACAACTAACTTGTGACAATGTTGTAGCATAGTTTTATCTTATATAACCGTACAATATTATTTATGTCACAGTCTACTACGATTTCATGGCATCCAGATAAATATATGTGATATAAATTTACCTTTGAGAAAATAACAATACCCGAGTTATGCATTACATTTACCTTAAGGTCTGAGTACATAGGAAGTCAATTCTGTCGCAGAGTAGCTCCCGGGTCACGAAAAGCTGTGTAAATTATGCTGATTTATGCACTGAAACCACGCTATTTCAACCAAAGACTTATTTTATATAATCAATTAATAAATCTGTAAAGAAATCGGGTAAATGTGCAAAAACAATTAGGAAATGAGCATACCAGGTCAGGGCGGTATCCAAGCGAATGCTGAGGTCATGCTTCCCACCATTGGGGTTCGTCACACACAACCGTAGTCGTTATTTTCAGCTTGATCAACTCGTCTGTTGCTCAGTGATGTACGAACGGAATTGGTATACACGTACATTTTCCAATTTGACCCGTATATTAGGAAAAACTGCAAATTTGTGGGCTGTGAACGATTATGAGATCACGGGATGATTTGATAGAAGAACAACCCAGGTATACTCACCTAAACTTTCCTCATCATGTTAGGTTACAATTTACTCTGAAAAAAAGTTGCATGAGGTGCGCGCCTTCCACGTTGAAAAATACCGCATTCATTACTGTGCCAGCTGGGTATATGCTAACATGTGCACGCTGTTTATTGAATATTCTGTCATCAAAGGTTCCCAATATTATTTGACAAATTTCACCTAAATGGCGTTTCTTGTTAAAATGACATTTGTTTCTGAATGATATTTTGAACGATGCAGCAGAGAAATACGGCGAAATTGACAGTTAAATGTTTTCCTAACAGTTTAACGAATCGTAGCTAAATTAACTTTATTCTTAGTCAAAGTTTCACAATTATACAATATACTACTAAAACTTTCTATTAATCACCTCTTTCCCACAGACGTTTTCACTAAAACGCTAAATTGTGTACAGTCAGACTACCGCTACGGAGACAACGGAGGCTCAACCTGCGAC
Organism: Trileptium ribeirensis; assembly: GCA_030248225.1. Taxonomy (NCBI): domain Eukaryota; kingdom Metazoa; phylum Nematoda; class Enoplea; order Enoplida; family Thoracostomopsidae; genus Trileptium; species Trileptium ribeirensis. The sequence goes on along the minus strand of JASANE010022327.1, from coordinate 4,481 downwards.
CTGCTGCTCGGGCTCACCCCGTTGCGACGCAAGAGTACTATCGTATTCACTGGGTGCCCCCTAACTGAAATTTTCTGGGTTTTCTAGTAATTTTCTGGGATTTGATATTCCTTGTGGAATTTTCTGGAAATTGAAGTCTTTTAGAACAAAACACGACAATTCCGGGAAGTTTAGCGAACGTTTCCCGGAAATTGACGCTCCCTTTTCAATTTTTGTCCACCAAGCATCACCGTTTCGACACGAAAAGTGTAAAACAGTTCGGATTATGTGAAGAAAGCCGCCATTATCAAAAACAACGGGAAACGAATGTTGGATGAGCTGCAAGTTTGACGCCAAGCGTAAAGTTGCACAATATGAGGCATCTGCTTTAGCTGAAAAAAATGGCGGAACTTAGGCGAAGCTAAACTAACCGTGAGTCGATGAAATATGAATTTGATATTTGCATTACAATTTTATTTAGTTTTAATTTTCATAGCAAAAACCTCTTGGAAAGTCTAAATTATCCTCCTGGAATTTTCTGTAATTTCCTTGAATTTGTGACTCAACGAGCCGATGGCACCCCGTTTTTATTCTCTAATGATACATGACTACATTTGAGCACCTTTTGAAGTTCCTCCTGCTCACTCCTGCTTAGTTGGCTGTGTATACAGTTAAAAACCTGACAGATTTGTAATAAGCATGATTAAAATTAAGTCAACATAGTTCTTACTTTGTTCAACTGTTCTGTTCTGCTCCAAAAAAATTAAAAAAACATTCAGCGTCAATCGCGCATAACTAAAAGCGAGAAAAGGAACGGGTTATAAATTATGTCGTTAATGCACACTTAATAAGTATTTATGACATATTTTATAAAAAAACTGCAAATAAGTGGATAGCCGCAACGCGTGAATGATCTTTATGCAGTACGTTTTTATCATTGTTGGGTGGGCCGAGCAAAACTCGAGAGCTTAGAATTATATGGGGTCGCGGAGAGTAATCATATTTCTAGGTTTTACAAAAATTAGATAACTTCTTTTCACGTTTATATTACCTTTGAATATTCAATAAGTGCAGTACGTATATAACACGGAAATAGTATAGAAATGTACCCAGTGTTTTGTTTTATCCCAGAGATAGCGCGTTTTAGTACAGTGCACATTTGTTTAGGCTACTGAAGCAAATTTTTCTTACCAAGATCTTCTGCCGAAGTTTATGATTGTGGAGCTGTTTGATTGCAAGCGCAAAGCTACGAACTGGTGTTCCGGCAGCAGCGTTAAGTTGCTTTCTTGCGTTCAAAACGTTATGTATATGCGCTGTGCAATCATGATGTTATTTATCCATAGATGTCCAATGTTCAGACTTCCCAATTTCTATTATTTCCCCACATCTTTCCTTTAAAATTTTGGAATTTTGCTCAAAATTGATAAAATTTTCCCGCGCGCCTTCCGCAATCGCCGAGCGCCGCCTGGGGTTGTTTCTGACAAGAGTTAGCCGAGGAGTAAAAAATTTTTTACCAGTCTCACCAATTTCTCTTATCTTCAAATTTTTTGTAATTTTGCTCTTAATTACCAAATTTTCTGCGCGAGTTCGGAATTTACAGAACCTTTGTAGGATATGGTTTAGGGGATCGAGCCTTAACGTTGAACCTTAGGCGGCGCTTTTAAAATTATACAGTTTTATATTTTGTCAAATTTATGAACAATCAAACAATGTCAGATCATAAGAAAAGCAGAAATATTCATGTAATATCTATCTTATAGGCAACGAATTCTATCATTTAATATAACAAAAGGGCCCTTATTAAGTCCGAACGTATAAAACAAGTTCAGTGAAAGCTAATTTAGTTAAGTTTTCAGAAGTGTTTTACTGACGCAATTGTAAAAAATAATTTTAGGACATGTCTGAAGTTAATTTATTGAAATAACCAGAAATTCATTTGCTGAAGATTTCAAGATAAATTTCTTCTGCAAAACCTTGTTTGAAATTTGTAATAAGTAGTCGAAAAATTTTGCGGTGCTTTTTTGCGGACTTCCAAATATCTTATTATATTTTACCGTGTTCGAATTTTTTTATAAAAATGGGGAGTTTGGCATGAATATGGCGCTTATTTTAAGTTCTACGCATTAGATAAACATGGTAAAAATTATTAAATCTTAAACATTAAATTAAGTTTTCCTATTTTATTAAATTGCAATATTCAGAATCATAATCTTCAAAGTAACACACTAATGGACAGAAAACAAATGTGTTTGATTTAAAATTTGGTATTCTAGGAAAACGCCAACGGAAATTTTAAATGTGTATTTCATTCATACAGTGGTAGATTTCTTTGGGTGATCATTTCATACAGTGGCGATATGAGTGCAATTGCCGCATCCGTGCCACAGCTTAATTATGCTTGAGCTAAAATAGAAGCGCTATATACTTCCCGAAAAGTGAGAATTTCATTGAAATTTGTAATTATACTTAACGCATGTGCTGCACCGTAATTACAAGATCCAGCAACAGAGTCGCAGTCTGGTCGACTACGCTGACAATGATATATTGAAAGATTTTGACATTTACACTCATCGTAGATTCCATACATGCTCATATGGCATATAGGGGTATTATCTCTCCTGAGGGTCGGACACTTTTAGAAGCGTCGCCGAGCGGAAGGTAGTCTGATCCCCTTGTGGGTTCGCACCCGCAATCCCTCAAGGAACCCAAACCTCGCTGAAAATCTTGGCAAAAATAGGCAAAATCAGACAAAACTGTGCAAAAATTGGACGAAGTTTGGAAAAATTCGTGGAAAATTGGCAAAAGACAGGAGAAAATTGGTAAGTTACCGCCCAAAAATTTCAAAATTTGAGTTCCAAAACATTTCAAAAGTTTATCTCCTGACGACCTCCTTCCCGTCTCACCCGTTATCCCCCTGGGACTTCGGGCCGCGCCAGTGTATAATTAATTGCAATTGTTTTGGCTTTTTAGTCAAATAAAAACCTTAAAACTATGTTTCTTTTGTAAAATTCTTTAAAACTATAGGTGCAATCATAGCGATAATTTAATAATTGCAAGCGGGCAATTTATCGCAGCGATGCTTAGGTTCTAGAACAAACTAAACAAAACTAAAAAACTATGACATTTTGAAGTCGGCAATAAACCTTACTATTCTTCGCTACGAAGATAATAACCTGTTTATTTTTTTAATTTCATGCTATATATACTGCGCTGCGACTGATTTTGTCGGCGTCTCGAATCATACATTTTATTAAAAATTATACCTTTAAATATTTTCTTTGTATAATATTTCAAAGCGTAATAAAAATTGATCCTTTCAAGCATTTCTAAGGCAAAAATACTGAGTTATCATGTTCGTGTGTGAACATTGTACAATAATGTCAAGTTAAGTGAGCATGTTTACTTTAATAATTTACACAAGCGGGCTAAAGACAATTTTCTGTCTCTAGATAAAATGATTAACGGACGTGTCTGACCTCAATCTTATATGGTTGATATATCACATATCGATTTTAGATGATCCAGCAGGATTTCATTGTTGAACAACCTGTCTACGAATGGTGCCTGACTATTATTAGATTCATAAAACATGTCTAACATGATGTCTACGGAAACAGTTAGCTTAGTGAGAGGCCTTGTTATAGCAAATACCTGAGGTGAATTGAGTTGTGCAACTTTGCAAGATTTTATGCGCCTTTTTAGTGATTGAAAATTGAATATTAATTTTGACAATAAGTAAATTATAATTAACTAACACCTTATATATTGAGGCAATTAAATTTTATAAATATGCCACACACGTAGTTTATTGCCAATGCACGTTCCAAGCGTTACGTTATTGAAAAAATTTTGTATGTCCAGATTTTGAAAATTAATCCATTATATAATTTTTGAAAGCACGTTATGCCAATGGGATCATGCTTGACTACAAGCCACCTATATGCGCATGATGTGTTGCTTACTTGACAAATTAATTACATTCGAACAACAATCAGCATCGATTGTAACTGTTTCAAATTTGTAGCCACTCATGGTCGCTGTACAGCTATTAGTGATTTGGTGTCGTTGAGAATCCGAACTGACGCTGGAAAGTTGCTGAGCGGACGATAAAGGTCGAGTGTTGCTAATGCTTCGCGTTGGCGGTTTGCATTTAGCTGAAATATAACCATAAATCTCTAATTAAGCAGCTCAATTTGAGCTCATTTAGGTGAGTAACTAAACTTTCAGTTATCGAGCAACTGCAGCAATTGTGTCAGCACATAATGCTTTTGTCCCGCAGAGAAATGAATGACAAATTTATCAACTAACGTCAGTAACAATACGAACCTTACAACAGTTGAAGCGAGTTAAATAATAAAATTTTCTTTTTACTTAATGCTAAATCGCCCCAGAGCAGCTTAGCGTTATATCCATTGCTGTAATGCATGGTTTTCACCAGATTTGTTTTCATTCTAATGAGTAAAACATTTCCTGAGAGCTCTTTGTTGTGCACTACGTGCGTT
>JASANE010022326.1:0-12427 GCA_030248225.1 Trileptium ribeirensis | reverse complement strand
TTTTTTTATTATTATTTTTTCATTATTATATATTTATTATTATATTTATTATTTTTATTTTTATATATTTAGTTATTATTTTATTATTATTATTATTTAGTTATTATTTTATTATTATTATTATTTTATTATTATTTTAGTTATTATTTTATTATTATTTTATTTAGTTATTATTTTATTATTATTATTATTTTATTTAGTTATTATTTTATTATTATTTTATTTAGTTATTATTTTATTAATATTTTATTATTTATTATTATAGTTTATTATTTTATTATTATTTTATTATTATTATTATTTTATTATTATTTTATTATTATTTATTTTATTTTCATTTTATTTATTTTATTATTATTTTATTATTATTTTATTATTATTATTATTTTATTATTATTATTTTTATTATTATTTTTTTTATTATTTTATTTTTTATATTTATTATTTTTATTTTTTATATTTATTATTTTTATTTTTATATTTATTATTTTTATTTTTTATATTTATTATTTTATTATTTTCTTATATTTATTATTTTTATTTTTTATTTTATTTTTATTTTATTATTATTTTCTTTTTATTTTATTTTATTTTTATTATTATTGTATAATTTTTTATTTTATTATTATTTATTTTATTAATATTTTATATTTATTTTATTATTTTGTTATTATATTATTATTTTATTTTAATTTTATTGTGTTATATTTAGTTTGTTATTATTTTTTTATTTTATTATTATATTATTTTTATTTTATTATTATTTTATTTTTATTTTACTATTCTATTACTATTTGATTATTTTATTAGTATTTTATTTTATTATTACTTTATTTTATGATAATGTTATGTTATTATTATTTTATTATTTTACTATTATTTTATTATTTTTATTTTTATTATTTTATTGTTTTATTTTTATTTTGTTATTTTTTTTTATTATTATATTATTTTTATTTTATTATTATTCTATTTTTATTATAATTTTATTATTTTATTACTTTATTTATTTTATTATTTTGTTATTATATTATTATTTTATTTTAATTTTATTGTTTTTTGTTTATTTTGTAATTATTTTATTTTGATTTTATTATTATATTACTCTTATTTTATTATTATTTTACCACAATCTTCTGCTGTTCAGGATCCGTGAATATCTGCCGTTGAATGAATATCGGTAAAATGCCATTTACTTCAAGATTGTTTAGCAGATAAGGCAAATTGTCATTGATTGCACGTAATTGGATGTCATTCAGACTTCAATCAAAAATAACTTTTCAACACTACTCGTTTTGTCTAGCACAGCAATAGTATTGCATAAAGTTAAATGCGATTATTATTTTACGCCGGCGAAGTTAGGCTAAAAGTAAAGCAAATCTTAAACGGCATTGGGGTTCGATACAAACCTGGGCGCAAGAGAATATATTTAATCCCGAAATTTCTCGGCTTGGTTGTGTTGTAAAGATTGGAGCACAATTACATTAACAGGCCATGCTGTGCAAAACCATGTCAAAATATTACCATGTATTCGAAATCAACATCTTAATCGAAATAAGAGCTGCTTTTGCCAAAAATCTTTGTAAATCACACGCAATCAATAGCATTTAGGGCATCCAAATGGTGGAACGATTAAGACCGGAAGACTAATAAATATTGCTTAAAGTATAAAAATACATTCAAGTTGGGCAAGAGTTGATGAAAAGTAAAACTTCGCTAATACATCCGAGCCAAGTTCGGACCAAGTAACCCTGAGAGACGTTAGGTTATAACATTAGAAAAAACAGCTTAGAGCTGGGTTTCGGAGGGCGGTAGCCTCCGATGTAGGCTTAAATCATGTCTAATATAAAGATTTTTGTTTGGCTAAGGCTAAAGTTTAGGCTTATATCGATAACGGCTTGGGCTGTATTTGGCCCTTGAAACCTCAATGCGTTCAGTCTTTATGCGCAACTTTTACATTTCACGCTGTTGGACACCGTCAAATTACAGCAACGTGATACTACATAACAAAATAAAATGTGCTGCAACAAATTGATTTTATCTAATTAGTGCTAGTCCAGCAAATTGAAACTCGTAGAACCATATTTCCATATCCACACAAGCCGATGTGCGTCTGAAAAGACTTAAATTGGCTAAAATCTAAAAACATCAACAATACAAAACGCAATCCGGCAGCAGAGACTGTAAGATATGTCACACACACTTGCGGCTGATTAAAGGGACCGAACGCATAGCTAGCTAAGTCGTTATAGACACAAGTCGAATAGTCAGCTAAGACTATTATTTTGTCATATGAGTCTTTGTTAGCTGACGGACAAAGCTAAGTCATGCCACACACAAATTAACGTAAATGAACCATTAAATCAGCAATTTTAAGGATATTAGTTGAAACATTATTTACCCATAATACAAGCTCAAGATCCTCCTGCAAAGGCGAACACAAATAGCACCGGCCGCACGGGGGTGCGACAGAAGGGTACGTCTATGGCAGTGAGGAAGAATTGAAAATGAAAAAAAATGATGAAAGGAAGCTTTGCTTCATGAAAACTGTAACAACTGCCATATGCTAAGAATACAGTTAATGGTGAAGCTACCAGTACAACGCCAGCACGATAAAATATTGTAGCTTCTTTATGCAAGCGTGGCATATTGGTAAGGTACTCGCTTATAAACCCTTGGCTTATCGCAATCGGTTCTAATTAAACACTTTTCCTTTTTTGAATGCCTATTTTTCATTATGGCAGAAGTTCATTTCACTCCATTACATAAGACAATAAGTACTGTTTCAGTATTTGGGTGTACAAAATAAATATATAACTATGTCCATCTCTAAGGATTTTAGAGCTAGATTTTGTCCGTTTCAAGAAACTACATCATTGCTTCTTACATACACCGATTTGTGCAATTAGATGTGCATTTTATAAAGTCAAGAAAACTCATGTGAAATTCACTTTTCTGTAATATTTAAGAAGGCACAGATGCTGTATGGGAGGGTGGCCACGGCATTCCCTTGCCGCTCCTTGGCTACACCCCTGCAGTATAGTACTTATGTGTGTTTATAATCCACCGAACGTACATGCAAATTTTATAAACAAGCAAACAAACAGCATATTCAGTGGTTGAAATAGTATTCTCGGCAGGTAATGAACGTTTTTAAGAATTTCAGTAATTAATTTACATGTCATTTGACAAAATGAAAGCTCAGAAAGTGATAAACCATTTACAACCAACTACAGATTTCTACTTTATCGCAAATGTTGGTTAAATGAAGTTATATCATTTATAATTTTTTGAAATGAGTTTGACATTTATGATTTATTTCAATGATTTTGGATATGCCACAAATTAATTTACCAAAAGTTTTTTTGAAAAATAAATGCAAACTCTATTAAACGTTGATCTGACCTGATATCAATGAACCCGTAAATAATACTTACTCTCCGTAACGAAAATATTGAATTTTTAAAAATTTATAATTAGGAAGCTAAGTTTTATTCTTCACTTCTGAACAATATAAAATTAAGCAATATTATGGTTCAGAGTAACACTAAAGTACAACAAAACGGGCGCTATTGGTACGAAACACCTAATCTCTAAAAAGATAGTGGTGAGTCGTAGTAATTGGGTATGTGCTTGTCAAACTTAATAGTTATTATATAACTAGCACTGCTATAAATGCAGCGTAAGACATTAGTTTAGCGTACGGCAAACACAGTCAATGTATTAGGCTTCCTATAACCTAAATTTAATTACTTGCAGTGCATTACACTGTTTGATAGAAAGCTTGTTATAGCGTAATTGCAAAACAGAAAGTATATTAAGGTTTATCTCTATGTTCAACTTATTTTGTATACCGCTCTTGCGTGTGAATAGTATCAGTAATATAAGCGTGAATATTAAAGGACTAAAAAGTTTTCGTTATTTGAAACCGCTAAATCAAACGGCAACAAAGATATACATTTAAGCGGAAATAGCTAGTGTAATAACGGTACGCAGCTGCGTGGCGCAACTTCCTAGAACCATGCTTATACGACCCTGGCTATCATAACCTCAAGGGCAGACCGTTAATTTTATAATTTCGACACTTTTCTTGGTCAGACCCAAGAAGCTATGGAACTTAGCAAGCCACAGGCGCGCTTTACGAGGTGTGTTCGGACCCCGCCCGATTGGTCGCGCACGTCTCTTGTGAATGGTATGATTTCTGAGGTCCGCCACGGAGTTGGCACCGAAGCCTGTTTTCAGATCATAATGCCAAACCGATGTTCCCTATCCCATTCTTAAACGGAAGCTGTTTAGTCTAAATCCATAAGGTTTCAAAAAGTAAATTGTCGCCACAGTTTTAGGTTCGATGTGATGCAACTACTCGTCGAACACTTCCGCTAGGTGTCACCACGTGCCCCACAGGGTTCCGACAGTCCCTGGAAGTTTAACGTCGGTTGCTCTGGTCGATGATTTGATAATAGCTAATGTTCGTTTATAACAATGAAATTTTCCTAGTAAATTTTAACGGTAGTCTGAGTGTGACGTTGCCGCGAGGGTTTCCTGTAGACAACTTCGTGGCGTCCTCTCGTACTGTCTCGATCGTTATATCAATGTTAATGGTGAACCCGACGCGTCAAGGCTTGGGATATTCTCACCCACAAGCCAGGGCGCGCAGAGCCGACCCGTCCAGATGGACGAACATATTGCGCTGTCAGTCAGGTAACACGGAACACCTTGGTTGATTTTCTAGATTTTATTTAAGTATGGACATAATACAGGTTAAATGAGACTTCAAGCGAGAGAAATTAACCAACATCAGGGGTAAACCGAAAATCATTCCAATGGCGTGTTCGCGTGGATGCAACAGGGGAGGATTCTCCTGAGCGAGTATGATCCCGTCAAAAAATCTGACCAAGAGGCCACCGTCCCCACGACACCCAATGTTAGCGATTGTTTTCTCAGCTATGGGTCGGGGGGCGAGGCTTGGTGTGCTTCGAAGTGAGCTCACTGTAACGCGCGGCGCTACCATTGTCAAGGAACTTGCCGGGAAACTTCTGGTCATATGAAGCGTTCGGGGCGTCGGTCACGTGAATTCGACGAGGCAGAGGTCCGGGGTGGAGCTTAAAACATTCACCACATGCGAATTAGTGAGGATAGCAATGATTAAAACGATATGCATATGTTACAAATAACACTGATACTGCGCGATAGGCAAATTCATGTTTACAAGTATTGATTCAGATATGGTACAACACAAAGCATAGGCATGCATATCTGATAAAACTTAGCACTACTCCGAACATACCTAGGTACAGTAAATAAACCAAGTGTACCTTCCTATTCCTACGAATTTAGCATGGCATTCCTAGTGCGGTTCTCCTATCATTCCGTCTTAGAGGCGAGGCCTAGATGGAATCCTACTGACTAATGTCCAAGCGGCCGACCGATTATGCATGACATATAGTCTCAACACCGGTAACAAGCTATAATTGACCGTGAAATTTAGTGGGCCTATATCGATATACCACCGAACCACGATCTGCTCTGACGTCGGCTTTGGGGGACTAAGTCCACCCAAGTCTCTAGCAAACACATCCCACATACCATGACGAGTTAAACAAAACTAAAAGCTCAATCGAGGTGCAATTCTCGCGACAACGGCGTAAAAACCAGGTAAAATAATAAGCTTCGAAGCCGGTCAGTAGAGTCGACCGAACTCCGCGCTGCCGAAGTCAAACTGATTCGCATTCCGAGGGCGGTACGCCTGGCCTCGAAATTTTGTTCCCATGTCTTGTATATTAATTTGCTTATCCTCCAGTCGAAGGGGGACCCGCGGTTTGGACTCATTTCCACCCTATAATTAAGAAGGCAATCGGAAACTTCCTCGAATTCTGAGTACACTCAGGCTACCGTAGACTGGTAGCGGTTTCTACTCAAAGCAATCTATGCCGACGGTTATACGTCAGAGTTGAAGCATTCTCTCTGATTCCTTCCGTTATGTCGTGACGCAATGCCCATCTGGGGTCGAAGATTAGCAGCAATTTAACAACAGATTTTGGAGTCGAAATAATACGATAAATGACCAGCGCCTCATCGTTTCGATGGCAGATTCCATGAAGACAGATCGTAGCAAATGCTGATACGAAAATGTGGCGATCTATCTTATCAAATTGAATAACTCTTATCCGAATTGTCAATAAAGCAAAACGCAAGAGTCGAATTCAAAGCTCTGCGAACTATCTGTACCGAAATGTCCTACTTCCATCAGGCACAAGTAATTAATATCCTTTGTAGATCCTTTTAAGTAAAAGTAGCGCTCAGTTTACTCGTACAGCCCTCCATGACGTTATAAGCCGATGTTCTTATGAATCTAATAACATTTAGTCGACCATCTACCTGGTCCTTTGACGTTTTTTCTATCGGCGACAGGATGTATTTAGTTTCAATCATGACCTCAATGAAAGGCCGCCCAGATGTCATATTTAATAGGCCTGTCAGTGCGAACATTAGCTGTTGATCTGATCTGATCACAATCCAGAGCTGATCTGCATCATGTCTTGTCGCAAGTCGCGGATCTTTTAGCCGTTCCCTGGGGGCGCGGATCGTCGGCCGGGACCCAAACTGGGGCTGTGAGCAAAACATCCATCCCAGATGGCGTTCACTGGAAGGACACCTTTAGCTGGGACTACCGGGGGCCACTACCCGTCCCCAAACCTAGCCCCTTCTTCCCCGGTATACCTATGCATATACGTATTTATATGGTTTATAAAACTCTTGAATTTTATTTCTTTGATATACTTATATATACTTCTTCTTCTTTGTCCTTATTTGTGTTTCCGGCACTATTGATTATGTTGTCGAGGACATGGCAGAAAGACGATACAGCCACAAGTTCATGGTGGCAACAACAGTCGTCGGCCGGAAAGTCAGTCGAGGAGAAAAAAGGAAAGGAGAAAACAAAACGACAAAAGAAGAAGAAAAAGAAAGAGGGAGAGAGGGACACGGGAAGGGGTGGGACAGCAGGTTGCCATGAGAATTTCGGCGTGTCGGGGTTAGATTCATCACCAGGACGAAAAAGGGGGTCGAACGACACCAAATACAAGGGGGTTAGACGTAATATTGGGCCCGACCCGCCTGGGTCGATTTACATACTGTATTATAGGGGACTTTGGCGGGTTCTCCCACCCCAACGGCTGGGCAGAACGACACCCGTCCGACATCGTTGGACTCGCCGCGACTAGGCGATTCGAATCAGGGGCGATGCCCCAGTCCCACGGGCAAGATTTGAGAAAACGTTAAAGCAACAGCATTAGAGAGTGTCAGCGCCGGCGGGTGAGCTTTAGGCGGTCGTCCCGGGCTAACGAACGGGAGGACGGACCCGCCGAGTATAGTTCGAGATATCTCGACAAGGCGAACAGAACGAGGGGTGATTTGCCCATTTTTGAGTTGGGAATAAAATTTCATGTATTTTGTACCTACCATCAGTCTTCATTCCATACTAGGGTCACTTTGGCAGGTTGTGGCGAGCTAGCGGAAAGTCGGGCGGAGGCCCACCGTATATCGCTGGAGTCGCCTAAAGTAGGCAAGTAGAATGAGGGGTCGCATGTATACCGTTAGAGTCGGCGATCCGGTACAAAGATTGTAAACCTGACAGAATTTAGGTCAGTTTTGCAATTTGGGATAAAATGGTGGTAGAACAGAGGGGCAACTCGTATAGCAGAGTGGTGTCTTGTCCGACCGAGACCCGCTTGTGCTCGTTAGATGCCTTAATGGGTGGACTACGTACTGATGTGCAAGACTCCTGTCGGCGGTTCTGCCATAAAAGAAGGATCGGTTACCGTAGCGGTAATCAAGTGATTTTTGGTGCTGATGACGCTAGAACTGGAGTTTCGGTGGCCGTCCCCTGGCGGATGAAGGGGTGCAATTAAAGCCGACAGCGTTCTTTGGTTATCCGATGAAATATGCTGTTCGTTGAGATAGTCGGTTCCATCGAGGGTGGCCTTTTTCACCCGAGTAAGACACCGCAAAGGCGATGATCCCACAAAATCGGCTGGAACCACTGACCAGGCATGGAGATTTCGGGAAGTGGAGTTGAGACAGAGAATAAAAATTGGTAGACTCGTCCGATGGGTGAAGAGAAGACGCACAGTGGCGTTAAGATCAGATATATACCTCCGTCCCAAGCCACTACCAGCAGCCAAACTTAGCGTAAGTCACGGCTGTTTGTTCAATTCCAACCTGTTTTGCTCCTTAATCTTAAGCTTGAATCCGAGTGCTATTTGAGGTATTTTGGCCTTATCAGAAAACCCATAAAACGCTCTATCAAAAAGCACTCGGGGTGGTTGTCCGAAATCTCAACCGGTGAGCGGCTACGGGCAGACTAACACGCCCGACAGCCGTCACTTCCGAGTAATCGGAAGCTACCGTACCCCCGATTTCCACTATTTCAAGCTTTTAGCTTTTCGTTGTTTTCGTGACGGCTACATGTGTTACTCGCGACCAGGGCCCCATATGTTATTTAACCCAAGTAAAATTGACACTTTTTTCACAATTACTACTGAGTCAATGGTCCATTCTAAACAATCGATGGTTCCCATTCCCGGGCAGTCATAAGTGTGAGGATTTGTGCTAGAACGCGACTGGTCGAGTTCCGAATACGTAACGCGGATTCCTGGAAAAATTCGCTGCCTTATTTGTATGCCTATCCTCGTTATTATAGTATCCTCGGGTTTTACCATTCCCTTGTGTCTAAGATAACCAGTCTTTCCCACTTGAGTTAGTAGGTAGTCATAGAAAAAACATAGCAGAAACATGCAATTGCAAATAAAATAAAACCATGACATAGGCATAGTTAAGCAACAAAGTTTAATAGAGCACAGGTTATATACAAAGCGATTATGGCCATGACACCAGGCAATAAGTTACTCCGCCAAAAATGAGTATCCGCCACTCAATGAGAACACATCAATCGGACCAAAGACTGAAAGTCCGGCGATCATTATCCGGCTTAGACTTGGAGTCCGATCAGGCGTTCCTAGGCAATTTTGTCATCCCAAAATCTTGCAGAAGCGCACGTAACGGGCCGGAAAGGTCCTGTTACACTAGAACTTCGTCTTTTTGAAATACGACATTAACTTTTTACGCTTTTTATGTGTCTTAACAAGAAAATTATCATAAATTGCATGCCGTTACGATTCAGTGATAGCAATCAGTGCAATGCTACGGGATATGATGGCGACATTCTACCAAATGCAACAGTGTGAACAACGAAAACCTTCACGGCAAGAAAGTGTAAATTGAAACCACAAAACCCATCATGTTATCCCCGCAACAAATAAATCCGTCCGTTTCCCATGGAATACACGGTTGAAATATTCCATCCAACGATTATGCACGCTGCGCAAACGTTCAATGCTATTTACAAAAACACTGATGGAATAAATAAACAAAACGTGCTAAGGGTCACACCACCGTAGCAAAACAATCTCGGGCAGTTAGTGTTCGGTCGCAACGTCCGATCGAAAATCGAGCCCGATCGAACTACAGTCAGTCTTGCTGCATCGAAATACATTGCTGTTATTATCTTTGCTATTCCAGGGAGCCGATATGATTCCAGTATGCTGCTACCATGTCCCGAAACGACCGCCACGGTATCGATTCAGTTTTGCATGCATGTGAAGTGCATATACTTATCAATTAGACAATTAAAAAATGGTTGCGTAATTTAGTTCTATGTCACCGCAAGCCCAGCTCTCAATCGATATGGGTTCCGCGGTGATCACATCTTAGCGTGTAACCATAAAGCCTGTAAGGCTAAACGGAGTAACAGCAATTTAATAGTTTTTGCCTCAATCAAGCATATCAATGAAAAGCTGGAAATGTTGAATATACGCAGTGTTGAAGAAGGGCTCCCTATGACCATATATGTCCTATTTTAATATAGTTGTTTGTTATATTTTATTAAGCCAAACGTTCCTGATCAAGGTCGCAGCATGCTACGTAAAAATAAGGAGGATAGCTAAGGAAAAATTGCATGGCCACCTTTCAGTGACCTTGTTTAGCCGAAAAGAGAGGAGACAGGCACCCGCCATTCACATTCTGCTGTTTGCTCTGTTCTGTTTAGGTTATAAAGTCGTATTAGAATCATCACATTTAGGTTTATTTTAAGATTATGAAACACTGTGGACATGTGGTATTACAGCTTCAATGTTGTATCTGAAACATGGTGCACGAGAAGAATATACATTTTACCCCACGGTTTTATAAACTGTGTACGCGAAATACTGGCACAACATGTTTATTTAATATACGCGTATTAGTAACCGAACAGACAGCGTAAACAAAAGTGTTCCTGTAGCTTTGAATGGCAGGACAGAGACACTTATCCACAGTTGTACTGAAGTAAATTTAATATGATAGTGTCAGTTATTCAATGAAGCTTTTCAAAGATTTTGCGTAATGTTTATTACTTTTTTATATTTTTTTTACCATGTTATCTTTTGCATAACAAAAATATCACTAATCTGTTTTAAACGCGCGTTTTAGTTTTCAAGTGTTACGCCGCCAAGTAAAATAGTCGAGAGCACGCATAGAAAATTTGATGAATTTTTCTCTAAAGATTAGTCAATATGATTTATAATTTGCCTATGTGCGAGGGTTATGTGAGAAAGAGCGCGACGACACACATTTCTTTCCATACCTCATTATAGATATTTCAGATCAATTTAAGCTCATCATGTGTCTCTATACTTAGCGCCTTATATTTTTAAATCATCGCCTACGTTTAAACTGGTCACAACCGCCCTCGAATCTGAGCGAATTATGTTTGATCTTACTATTCCGTGTACTTGTTTCCCTTGACAATATTATTTGCATCCTATATTATTAGTTTTTCATTTTTATTTTTATTGGTATTATTTTTTTTATTATTTTAATTTTATTTTTAATTTTTTTTGTATTTTATTTTTATTATTTTTATTATTATTTTTACTTTATTATTATTATTTTTATTATTATTATTATTTTTATTTAGTTTTTTGTTTGATTTTATTATTATTTTATTTTTATATTATTATTTTTTATCATTTTATTATTATATTATTTTTAGTTTATTATTATTTTATGCTTATTTTATTACTATTTTATTATTTTATTAGTAATTTACTATTATTTTATTATTATATGCTTGAGTAAACTTAAGGTGACCCCACCAGCAATCCTATTTTGTCATGAGCGATATCGAATCGCAAACCCTTGTTACGAAAAATAAGCTGAATTTCACTGGGTTTTTCACTAACCGTAAATTGGCAAAATTAAATACATTTCCCAGAAACTATATCTTCTGTTCGACCAAAATTTCGGCGTCTTCAATTTGCAAGAAATCGGTTCCCTAATGCCTAATTATTTGAATTTGGAGTATTCAGTGTTCGCGAACAAATGCAAAAATGACGGCACAAGCAAATCGACACTTTAGTTAAGCTCCTCGTGTTAGTAAACAAATCAGTGTAATTCAAATTCGACAAATCTTCATTCTCAAAAATTTGGACAATTTTACTTGAATATTTGGCAAACACAAAATGGCTAGATTCCAATTGCGAGCAGTGTGTTTTCGAACAGTTTTAAGTCGAATTTCAATTTGACAAAAAGCGTCCCGTAATAATTTTTAAACAAAATTACAAAATAGTATGGTTGGCGAGATCATCTTAAGTTTACTCGCACAATATTATAATTTTATTATTTTATTTCATTATTTTATTAATTTATTATTTTATTATTTGTTATTTTATTATTTTTTATTGTTCTATTATTTTATTATTATTTCATTATAGTATTATTTTATTATTTTACTATTGTTTTATTAATTTATTATTTGATTTTTTTATTATTTTATTTATTATTATTTTGTTATTTTATTGTTATCTTATTATTATTTTAATATTATTTTATTATTTGGTTATTTTATGTATGTTATTAATTTATTATTCTATTATTATTTCATTGTTATAATTTTATTATTTTATTAATGTATTATTTTAATATTTTAGTATTTGCTATTTTATTATTTTTATTATTTTATTATTATTTTATTATAGTATTATTTTATTATTTTGTTATTATTTCATTTCTTTATTATTTTATTGTTATTTCATTATTATTTCAAGATTATTTCATTATTTTGTTGTGGTTTTATTATTTTATTTTATTATTACTTTATTTTATGATAATGTTATGTTATTATTATTTTATTATTTTACTATTATTTAGTTTGATATTATTTTATTTTTATTTTATTATTATATTATTTTTTTGTCATTATTTTATTATTCTATTATTGTTGCATTACTTTATTATTATTTTTATTATTATTTTATTAGTGTTTTAATATCATTTTATTTTTTATTTTATTATTTTTCATTATTTTATTAATTTCTTATTTTATTATTAT
>JASANE010022325.1:0-25138 GCA_030248225.1 Trileptium ribeirensis | reverse complement strand
GTAACTAAAAAAGATTGTTATCCTTTGCCTAACATTAACGATTTATTCGAATGTGTTTGTAGGCTAGGTTTTTCAGTGTCATGGATTTACTATCGGGGTTTTGAAAAATCCCTATGGCCTCAGATTCAACTGAAAAGACTGTATTTATTACACCGTCAGGGCTATACCAATTTACAAAAATGCCCTTTGGTCTTTGTAATGCACCTGCTACTTTCCAACGCAGACTAGAAGCCACAATGCATGGTTTAGCAGAGAGAATTTGTTTAATAGATGATATTTGCATGTTTTCAGAAACTTTTGAAGAGCACGTAAAGCGCCTTAAGCAGGTCTTTGAGCGTTTACGTGATGTCAGTCTAAAAATAAAGCCTTGTAAGTGCAAATTTCTTAGAGATGAAGTGCGCTACCTGGGACACATCATTTCGGCTGACGGTCTTCGACCGGATCCCGAGAAAATTGAAGCCGTTAAATCATATCCCGCGCCTCATGATATCACTTCGGTTAGGAGTTTTCTCGGATTTTGTAGCTATTGCAGGCGTATTATCAAAGATTTTGCAACAATATCTAAACCATTAAGTCAGATAACTAGTACCACTAAAACGTTTCAATGGAATTCAGATGCTCAAGAGGCATTCGAAACTTTGCGATATAATCTTATTAATCCGCCTATTCTTAGAATAGCGGACCATTCGAAGCCGTATTTTCTTGAAACCGATGCAAGCTCCAAGGCTATTGGTGGCGTTCTATCGCAAGCTGATGAAGATAATAAGCTACACCCGATCGCATATGGAAGCAGGCTTTTACAAAAAGCTGAACGGAATTATACGATTAGTGAGTTAGAAGCATCAGCTGGCGTATACTTTAGTGGCTCTTAACGAATAAGGGACCTATCCTTTGCTGAGTTCCACTTTACCGTCGAACATCGGTCAGGTAAAAAGATGGGTCATGTAGACGCACTGTCTCGAGCTGATTACAAAGGGGGCAAAATAGAATCTGAGCAACCTCAAGAAGAGGACATTAAATTTGCATATGCAATTACAACAAAAACAGATAACAATGACACTCCTGAGCTTATAGAGGATCAAGAGGATCATAATCGAATCGATTTTAAGTCCAAGCAAGAACAAGATCCTGAGTTAAGTCTTTTAAAAAGTTACATAGAAAATGGTGAGCGTCCTACTGACGCCTTAGTAGCTGCGCATTTTGCAGCAGTATAACCAAGGTATGTAGTTAATGATGGAGTACTATATCATCTTTACCCAATGCCGAAAAATTGACAAGGAATTATTCTGGAACAACGTGTTGTTCCGTTCTCTATGAGACAAGAGTTGGTGTGAGCCCATCATGATGATGTAGTTGGCGGAATCCAACTAGGAATTCTTAAAACTTACCAAAAGTTTTATTTCCTAAATATTATTGGGATGGCATGTACTGAGACGTATCAAATTGGGTAAAATCATGTTTGGAATGTTCCAAACGAAAGGCGGGAGCCCCGCGTCCTAAAGACCCATTACGTCCAATCCCCGCGACAAGGCCAAGCTATACATATCATGTAGATGTCTTAGGACCTTTACCACAAACTTATAATGGTAATAAGTATGTTGTTATATTTATTGATATGGAATATTCTCAAAGCGCAATCACGCATGAAAGAGCTGCATGACAGTAAGGCAGCACCCGTTGAATATTGGGTGGGCCAAAAGGTCATACTTACATGTGTCTTTTAATAAGCAAGGCAAAACTAAGAAGTTAGCTCAACCATGGCATGGGTTGTATGAAATCGCTGAGATCATACTGCCGGATGTCGTCTTACAAACTATTAGTAACCCAAAAGAAGCTCAGAAACGCGTACATTTGGAACGTATAAGCCGTTTTTTGGCTCATATGTTTCACCGTTACTTTTACGGGAAATAAAAGAAACTCCCGACTTGGAAGAAGATTAATTACGAAAATTGACTCTAAGTAATAATGACCATGCCACAGAAAAACAAACTACGGTTGTGGGTCAAGAAATAAATACGCTCCCCACAATTCCCGAGGAACCTAAAGGGAGTGTCGCGCCTAATACTACAGTATCGACACATAAATATAACTTGAGATATATTTATCACTGAGACTTGGAAAAAAACACCCATGCACATTTATTTTTATTTGTATGTAATAATGTAAACACATACATGTGGTATTACTTGGTCCGTGAAGATAGCCTGGTTCGTTGCGTAGGCAACGCGTTTCACCATTTTGCCCGCTGTTATTAAATCTACGCATAATTAAGATAGTTTAAGTAAAACAAATACAAACCCTCTGCCGTAGTTAAACGGATGAACGAACTTGGCTATTTCCACGAAACATCATGCTGACATGCTTCCCGCAAAGATAAAAAAACTGGTTAGCACCTATTATCTTTTAGGCTGAAAACAAGTGTGGACAAAGAGTGCTGATTTATATATTTATTGTATTAATTTTATTAGCTTACTAGACCCGAGTGATACAGGATACTAAAATGTAGCAGTTGCGTGAAATTTTCACTGAAGCAATCTGAATCTAACCGAATAGTGTCAAGTTAAGCGAATAAGCTAGTTGACATATAATTCAGACAAAACACCAGTTTGGTGTGATACGCAGTGCAGCTCCGCTATGAAAGGATTTCAAAGTTCTTCTTTGCCCTCTGGCAGAAATAGCCTGTAAAGGCACCTTGTTATCATACAATCGTTTTTGTTTGTTTTTTATGATAGCGCGCTACACTGATACCGGGTAAATCGACAAAATATTACTAGCGTCTCACTTGCAAATGGATCCCGCGCAAGCTCAGATTTTAGACCCTATTGCTCAGCATTATGGCATATCAGCCGAAGTCACTGAATTGGTGACACAATATCTGACACACGTAGCAACTACTGGCGCGCCGCTCGAGCATGAAACAACGCAACATGGTCTCGCAAAATACATGCTTATCGAAAACTTGCTTCCCGATTTTCGTGCGCTTATGCTTTCATCGCTGAATGTTGCAGGTCCAAGCGCATTATGGGAAGTTGTACATGCACGCGTTTCATACGCTAAACGCCCGCCACAATTGCCCGACGTCGGGCTTACGCTATGCCCAATGTGTCAATCGACATAACTGACCCAGAACATTTTAAGCAGCAACAGCATTGCGCAAACGTCGACTTGCAAAAGTTTCGCTTCGCACCTATAGGCAAAATGTTATGGGAACACTAAACTTGGATGGCAAGGCATAGGGTCGGAGCGCGCATTCGGTTGCGCAGCACCACCCATGCCGTCTGTGTCATCTTTACCGGACCAACCAAGGGTGTTGCAACATTCACTAGAGAGTCACCCTGGACTAACGGACCACAGAACTTTAAAGTGATTTTTGCTAAGTCTCCGGCAGATCTGCAGACGATACTACAATTCGAAGCTTTTAATGTTAGTCCGTACTGCGTGACTTTAATTGTGCCAAACTTGGATAATCCTAGTGCATCGCAGTAGATACGATTGCTCCCAAACGGTGCCCGAAATCAATCATAACCGAGGGTAAGCCTCCCGATTTTCGTGAACCCTGTATATCATTACTACGACCTCCAATTCTGGGTACACTACGAGGTCCAGACTCTGACCCGCGGACCAAAGGACCGGTACGCTCCGATCTGTGCCTTCAGTGGAATTTTACTGACCCACTCGCCGACCAGGAAATATATGCTGCACTGGACATGCTACTTATGAAAACCACACGGGACCCGAATGCCGCCGGGATCGCTCTTCAACCAGAATGTGTCCATGCTCCTCCTCAGCAGCCGATGGAGGAAGCCGCTAGTAATAAATTTGCAAAAGTGTCCGTTTGACCGATCCTGCATTAGCACAGTACTTCGACATTTGGCGTACCGTTAAAGATAGTGAACTGCAAACGCGGCCGATTAGCTTTGAAATACCGTACAATCCAATACTCAATAAAGACACCGACGCCGCAATAATATCCGATATTCTGGATTGGGGCGTTCCGTACAGCATGAACAATTTCGCGATAAAGGTATTGGCTGAGCTGTTGGGACAAGTTTGGTACGAGAAGGACGACCCAACGAAAGCTGACATCGAGTGTCTCTGGGTTACCACCACGGAGGACTTGCAAAATCTAGACTGGACCGAGACGCTGCAAGCAGACATCTTAGCGGAGGACCCCAGTAGTCACAATCTTACCGCGGATATCAGGTCTATCAGCCTTTCTCACCTTAAACTGCGAACCAAGACTATCCGACTCGTCCTCCCGGACTGGTCATTTAAAATTTCAGCCTATATCGCTGGAAGGATTGGCGACCGCGTTATGCTTGTCCTTAGGTTAAACGCTGGCACTAAGCGGTTTTTCCTAGACCAGGGAGCGGTTAGGCATTTTCGTCAGCCTATCAGTATAACACCAACTATGGGTCCTGCTGTCGAGTATTTGATATCGCTCTCGACGGAAGTCATATATCAGGACCTGCCACCTTTGGATGAACAAAAGCTGGAGCATGAAGATAGGTCTGACAGTTCATCCGACTCTGAGAGCCCAGCAGCAGAACTTGATTTGCAAGCTGAGCTAATGGACCTGCCGCAAGAATTAGAACCGCCAGGCGCAGAGACTGGACCTGTCCCGGTGCTACCGGAGCCTATGCATGAAGCACCGCCACCGCCTCGAGAAGAGGAAACTGATGCATCCCGGCGTTCAGCTTTCTTAAGATACCATTGTAACTCTTGGCGTAGAACGGGCGAAATGTTGTTCTGCAACGTCACAGGGCTGTTAGCACCACCGCTCGACGAACCCCAGTCCCATTTTGTCCGGAACCATTTAAGTTGCTTTAACGCAGACAGGGCGGGAACAGATGGTCGAGGCTCTTCTGTGCGGCCGCAAGGTCATACTGTGTAAGTCGCCGCCGGGTACTGGGAAACGCTATGTATGGCCGAGATCGAAGGTAGCTTATTTAAACGCCGACCCAGATAAGAAGGTGCTGGTTGTTGCTAGCACTAACGCTGCAGCGAACATCTTCGCGTTGCGCGCTCGAGAAGCTTTAGAAAGGCTATACGGGGACAATGTACCGTCAATTGCCTTACTTCGCTACCTCGCATGCGGTACAGCCTTCTTCAGCATTGCTCAACAGGTGGTGGCTCTGACGAGCTATACGAAGCTGACCGTATAACATCTAGTGGCGCGCTCATGAGACATAAAATAATTGTGGCAACTCTAGACATGGTCATAATGGATATTGTCAATAGTCTTGACACATATGAGCGTGAGTTTAATTATCCACGCTTTGGCGAGCCGAAGTTCGACCTGATCATAGTTGAGGAGGCAGCTTCAGTAGACTTACCGCGCTTAGCAGCAGTCCTCCCGCGCGCTATCGCTGGACAGACAATCTTAATGGGCGATATTGAACAGCTTTCTGCGTACATTACAAACATGTTACTCAAGCGTGTTGCTGCAAGCAAATGAGGCATGCAATTCTTGCTCGACCTTATTCCTATCCAGCCTTTCTGCCAAGTCGTACAACTCACGCAGAACTACCGATCGCGAGCTCAGCTTTTGCGCCCGCCTAATCGCGCTATCTATCGCGATACGTAGCTTCACGCAGCCGCTGCAGAGTCGATTTATGTCTACGCACCCGACGAAGTTGCTGTTGTACCTATTGGCTCAATTTTTTGTGCATATCGAGGGCCTTCAGTTGGACCATGGCAGCAGCTTATACAATGTATCGGAAATAGCCGGTATATTTCGCTTGCTTGACATCATGATCGCCGATCACGGGGCAGAACCAGCTTCTATCGGGGTCGACGCCACTTACGCGGCGCAGGCGGAGATACTCAGAGCCGTACTGAACCCGATATATCCCATAATTAAGATAGGCTGCGCTAATAGTTGGCAGGGCGATGAACGCTCATACATGATTATTTCGCTAGTTCGCTCTAATCCAGTCTTCGACGCGCGCGGTCAAGACCACGACATCGGGTTTCTGAAAGATAGCCAATGCCTTAACGTTAGCACGACACGCGCTCGCAAGCTCAACATATTTGTTGGCAACTCATTGCACTTCATACAGCACGAGCTTATTCGGGAATCTATTCGCGAGTGTTGTCGCAATGACGCCTGGGTGAGCGAATCGACGCAAGGTTCAAGCGTTTCCTCCACATGCGAGTTTGTGAAGCTCTGCCGTTGGCCGATCCTTCCCCCGACCCGCCTTTGTAGCGCGTTGTTTCATTTACGGTTGTTGCCGGTTGGCGTGTTACAGTACTTGCTCAAAACATAAGTGAAGTGGTAAACCGATTTTACTTGGAAACCTTGTGCAAAGCAGTACATATAAAAAAAGCCTTAACAACTTCTGCATTTTGTGTTTTGTTTATGCAGGTTTCACAGAATAATGAGTGCAAAAAGTGGGCAGTTTTGTCTTTAACAGAGGTTTGCAAGAAATTAAAATCTCTAATGGATGGTTATATGATATTTTAGTTCCTTGCAAACGGCTGCTAAAGATTTTTGTCTTTAATGACTGCTTGCTTGATATTTAAATCTCTAACAGATAGCTGTAAGAGACTTAAATCTTATATAAACTGCCAATAAGTACAAAAATCTCTAACAACTATGTGTTAGAGACTGAATTCTTTTGCAGCTAGCCGTAACAGATTATTGTCTCTAATGGCTAGCTGTTAGAAACTGTTGTCTCTTACAGCAAGCTATTAAATACGAAAGTCTCTAATAGCTATCTATTACAATTTAAAATATCTAACGGTTGGTTGTAAGAGATTTTTGCATGTTATAGCTTGCTGTAAGAGACAAAATTTTCTAACAGCTAGCCATTAGAGACAATAATCTGTTGTGGCTAGCTGCAAGAGATTTTAGTCTCTAACAGTTAGCTGGTAGAGATTTTTGTATTTCACTGGCATAAGTAAACTCACATGTATGAACTAAGAATAAAGCTAAGGTAACTGCAGAGTGGTGAGGCCAGAAGTTTCAGTTTTATGCTTCTTAGGGATAAACTGTAATCGTACCGAATGTAACAAGCAAGTGTGAATGACCGTGTAGAATAATATACATATCTGACTTTATACAGGATACCTGATAAGCCTACACCAAACATATGGGGGTTACGGGACCTCATGGGGGTGGGCATAAGGGTACGGAATAACGGAGGAGTGGTGCGTGGCTTCGGGGGTAGTGTCACAAACGCATGGTGGTTCCACTAAGCAGTCATTGCTTGGAACAGCTCTTACAGCTATCTGTTAGAGATTTAAATATCAAACAAGCAGTCATTAAAGACAAAAAACTTTAGCAGCCGTTTGCAAGGAACTAAAATATCATATAACTATCCATTAGAGATTTTAATTTCTTGCAAACCACTGTTAAAGACAAAACTGCCCACTTTTTGCACTCATTATTCTGTGAAACCTGCATTACTCGTATTACATAACTGTATTAAATACCGTATTGTAGTATTGTTTGCCTTCGGCACGATTTCTCAACGACATCGAACATATCTAAGGTGAATACGACTACCAGTGCTCCGCGTCGGGGGCGGAATAAGGTTCTACCATTTTTCAACAAATCCAGCTACTTGTCTAACCATCATTTGGTTCCCGTCATAATTGACGGTGTCCGATATAATTCAACTGAACAGTATTACATGACAGAAAAAGCCGAATATTATCGCTGCAAACTCCTAGCTGAGAATGTATTGCGGTCAACTAACCCCGGAGAAATGAAAAACATTTTCAAACAGGCGGAAAAATCAATGGGGAGATCTAGTCGGGGTCAGTTGTTTGCCAGTCTTTGGGATGTGCAAAAGTTAAGTTGGCCGTTACAAAAAAGTTTGAGCAAAATGAGCAATTGAGAGATGCCCTTGTCAAAACATATCCAAAAATATTAGCAGAAACTAGGCCGTACGATAATGTTTGGGGTTTCGGTCTGTGCAAACGGAACCCGTTCGTTCAAATACCGGAAAGATGGCACGGCCGTAACGAAATGGGAAATGTTCTAATGCGTGTCCGAGACAAATTACGAAATCCGCCACCAGAACCGTCGTTTGTCTATGAAGTGTACGATGCGCCATCTGGCAGTCCAGGCATGACCGGTGGGCGTAATAGAATGATAGTAATGTAGTAATGCTATATTATAATGACAGTAGGGATTTCATTAGTCACTAGGTAATTCTGTGACGATTATCAGCGGCTTTACGCCACCTTGTATCTCAAACATATTCACAATTTTTTATGTTTAATTTCATGTATGGGAATGGACGATACAGTTTGATCACTCATCTGAGCTTGCCATATGTATTATGTACGAATCGACCGAAGTGGACAGAGTAGTGCAAGTGGTACTTTTAAAAGAATTTCTCACTTAAAAATGGGGAATTTTGTTACGTAGAACCGAGTGACGAATAATTCAAAGGCTGTTCTTGGCTTTCAGTGTATGTATGTTATGCAAATCAGTTTTCACTGATACCCAAATAGAAATGAGTATTAGACCACTTATAAATCTCGTGAAAAAAAATCCTATTTGTAAATATGTTGGATTGGTAGTAACTTTTACACTGGCCAATTGATTTGGTCTAGTATGTTTACCAATTTTCACTGTAATACGCCTCTTCGAATCCTAACGACTAATAATCTAGACTTTGCACGAGTGTGGTTTTTCCCCCGTATTTTATTTGATTATATAATGGGATCAATTAAAAATATATATATATAGTGGTTGTGAATCGCGCATGAAAGGTTTTATATGCCGTTTGTAAATTTTCATGCAGCCCTTGAATGAAAGCTACACCCATGCTAAGTTAAATCCTAATAATTTTACCGATGCCCTATTGGGTTATTTTGTGTTTTAGGTTTTTCAAAATCCAGCAACAACAAAAATAACCGTATCGCAGTGCTGCGGCTCATGTTTTTGTTAACGTCAGATTTGCATGAAAACTATACAGTTACAAGGCATTTACGCGACTAGAAGTGATGTCATTTCTTTTGTTCAACTATATCCATTTTTTGAGGGAGTCAATTACTAGGGCCGGACTGTGATTCAGAAACAGTACGTCCGAACTTATAGAAAACAATAATTACGGATTACTGCCTGCTTACGGGCGAAAGTAAAGTAACAGAGCTCAGGTGAACCGCAGGTGAAGTCACGATTGTGGCAAAGTTGACATTTGCGAGAAAATTTAACCCATTAGTGGTATTTGCAGGCAGCAAGACCACATAACGACATGAGACAAGGATAGCTTAACAATTCTCATAATGATAATTAAACCGCGAGGTAGTTGCAATGGATCTTTAGTAAGAATAGGAAAGTATGTGCAGCGAATTGAATGTCTTAAAACAATCGTTTGACTTCAGTGGCCAATCTAAGTTTTCACGAGCCGAGTATAATAAGCACCTTCCATTGTCATGCTGCGAGAGATACACCGTGCTACCCAAAACGAAACTCAAGCTAATGGTTTGTGTATGCTCGGATTTTGAATCCCAGGAAATTGTTACAACGTGGTGTCCGTAGCTATGCTACTGAAAAGCGCAGTGGCTTTACAGCCCAGTTGATGCTATAACGCGTCTGTATAATAATTAGCGTGTTTTAGCATCGAGTAGCAAACGAAACAAGCGCAAATGGCGACGTGGCTGCCACGGGGTCAGCAACAAAAAAATTACGCCGCGCTGTCGGCAACAATGAACAAATTCGAGAATCGCTTGGCTCAGATGACGAAATGGTATTTTAGAAGGCGACGACGAATCAGAGGCAAGCGATGATATCATCAATCATTAAGTTATCTTATCCGTATCGCGACGGCTGTTTGGGTCATATCATCGCTATGTGCGAAACTGTTACCAGATTAGATTAATGCATTTGGTAACCACTTTTACTTCACTTCTGCATAACTGAAAAATCTATCTTGGTGGATTGTAGCTGACACTTGTGTCACCTTGTTATCTAAACGTATTAACAATTTTACCATGGTTTTGAATCGTACAGCGTAAATCTGCGTTTATCACAAACTTAACATCTGTTGACCGAAGCCAAAAAAATATTTGTACCACCAACCGTAAGGACGCTCATTAATGTGTTTTGAGTTTATTGTATGGATAGACCGTAACTGCCCTATAGATGGACGATTTTTTAAAACTAAATGCGGGCGATAAAGTTAATCTTCTAGGAACTTTTGTTCCTTTTTGCTAGCTGTATTATATATAAATCTCTGAATAAATATTATGTTGTCGCAAAATTGGAGTAAATCAGCAAGCCTAAAATACGTTTAATACTAAAAGTTTTTTGCTGCTTCAAAAAGTTTAAGTGTGCTTACGTTAATAAGCATGCTTGGATAATTTTTGCTCGGGGGGAGTAGATGGCTGCACAGTTATTTTTATTACAGAATGCCAGACAGACATATAAAATCTATCCATCATGTTTCGATTTCGCCCAACTGGTGAACACTAATAACTCAGAAGTAAAGCACGCTGCGTTTATAACTGAAATGTCTAATTTTACATAAATTAGTGCTTATTTTTGTTTTGGTTAAAAACACTTAACATTTTTGTTCTTATAGTTTTGTAGTGCTGTGTTATCTATAGAACGAAAAACTGTCTTATCCTATAAGAAGTGTTAACATTTACAAGGTGATTTTAGGAGGTACTTTTATTATTTTGTATGTAGATATTAGTTCAGAACTGTGGATATCTGAACCCCCGAATTAATGCGCTAAGCAATTTTTGTCATATCTTCAAGGCAACACTGTATTATTTTCTTTGACAATAATAAAAATGGTTTTGAACGATTTTTTTGTATTCATTATCTTAAACTACGAGACTCGCTATTCCTAGCTAGCGGGAGCGTCGCCAAAAAAGGTGGCAGTGGTGAAACAGTGCATTATGATGCAAATACAACAATGAACGAGCACATATTGTATGCAAAGTGGAGGTTTAAACAAATGGCTGGCATGGGCTCAGTTATGAAAGATTCGGGTAACGAAACAAAGCCCTAAGGGTGAGTGTATTTTTCTGCGCTATTTCTTTCCTTTGTTTGCAGTTATTCGATTTTGCAACCAAATTGTAAATTAGCTTTAACATTACCAAAAAAATCGGGAAGGGTTTCTTTCTGAGGACCTAACTAATCTATCTGTTTGCAGAGGAAAATAGTGACAACATAATATATATCTTTATCAAATCAAACGTCACATTATGCCTTTCATTACGCGTTTGGATGTTTGTATTATTTGTTTGATTTTATTACGAAGGGCCAAATTACGAGTACTCGCCAAGCCATAATTTTTTTGAATATGTTTGCAGTTATATTTCTATCAATAACATAAAAAAATTAACTTTTCATATTGTCTTGCTTAAAGCCGTTATTACCGCGTTTTGCTTATTTTTTAGATTACGAATTGCAAGCTTTGTAATGGTATTCGTCGCCACGAAAATAAGAGACGCCTCTGTTGTTCGTATATCGTGACTATTCGACGATTGCTTCACGATTTTGAAGTTTTTCCGAATGCCACGAATGAAAAAAAATATATTTTTGAATCAATAATGGCTGGGCGTTCTCTTTGTTAAAGTTCTGTTAGTGTGTATCACCGTACTCGGCTAAAGGGTGTTTTTTCGGTACCCGGAGATGTATCATGCGCAATTCGGCAAGAAAAATAGATGTAGAAAGTGTTTGTAATGTGTTCTTTTCGCAGGAAAGGCTAAATTTGTTACGGTTCATTAGCCCTTTCAGTTCAATCTGGTCCCTTTTCTAAGGGAGATTCATTTGGTAGAACAGTGTTAGTCTAAATCGTATTCCAGGATAAATCGATTCGAATCATAGTATAATCATCTTGTCTCAACATTTAGTCAATAGTGGAAGTACATGCTTTGCCGAGACTGATGAAGTTACCGTCACTATCGTGAAGAATTGGAATATTCGCTCAACTGCTGTATTCTTGATTTTGATTTAGTTTTGTTTTGGTAAACGAGTAACGAATGGATGATCTATTTTACGGTTGACACAAATGATTTAAAAAACAACAAATTTTAACGTTTTATCAAAAAAGGTTGATTCTCAAGTTATTGGTTTCTTACAAAATATATATATAAATACGTATATAAAAATTGTATAAATTGCGAGAACATAGTAAAACAACTTGAAAAGGGCGCACAATCGGTTAATGATTGCAACTATTTACTGGTCAGACCCAGCGATGACCATTCAGCAACCGTTTTCAAGTTGTACCTACAGATTACCACAAAATCAAGTGCGACAAGGGCGCTTAATAGACAAGCTGATAGACTAATTTAGTAAGACTGCTGGGCTCGGAGGTCAGAGCAACACTCTGTCCTAGTTTGCTAGTATACATTTTTACGGTTTTTCAAGTAGGTTCGGCGTAGTGTTACGCTTAATATTTTTCTCATAACCATGGTTGGGCCTAGTCACAAAATTTTAGTACGCAACATCTCTAAAATCGTCGCACTATAGTAACATAAGAGAAATCACTAAAAAGGATCCTTTCATAAATTCTTTAGTCGTAAATTGTTTGTCCCTGTATGAACTAAGGCTACGGTGTTCCTTATCTGGCTGTCACTGGCTGTCATAGCCGAAAAAAATGAAAATATAATGACTATTATCTACTGACCTTTCAACTATAAAGCTATTCTCTCAGTTTTTTAGCAGGAATAGTAGTATTTGGCAGTGATAGCATGGGTTTCTGGCGTATAATAGCGTTTGTAAATCGTATAATCGGATAGATGAAATCATTCCGTGGAATTTTTTTTACTTATTTGGTATCCACCTTGTTTTTCCGTCGACCCATGTATTTGTCATTTTTCTTTTACCAATATATTTGTAATTTGTTCTTTTCGACCCACTTGTTTGCTACTCATGCATATATTTGTTACCAGTACATATATTTGTGTTTACCTGGAAATAATAAATGTTTGCAGTGTTCTTCTTGGCCTTGTCAAAGCGATATGTATTGTATAAACAAAATAGCGTCGATACTTAAACCAGGTTCATTTCGGAGTAGAATAAATAGCGACACTTCATTAGGAAATAGCGGCTCTTCTAAAAGGTTACGTAGGAAACTATTTTATTCAATTAAACCAACTCACACTCAACTAAGTACAACCAAAGTTACTCCATCAAATAAAACCAACTAGCTCTACCAAGTACAACCAACCGAAATAAATAAATATAGGGCTCTGGAGCAGCTACCCAGGGTACCTCCAATGCCAGTATCAGAAGGCATGAGTTTCCGGTAAACCGGAGTGCGCAAGCAATAGGATCTACCAATAGGAACACAGCTAGGGAACCGACAGATTTTCCTTTAGCCGGGATCAAAATACAGGAATATGGGATCTATAGGAATTTCGATAGGACGAGGGAAGGCGGGTCAGCCTTATTACCTGTGAGCAGGCTTAGGGGTTGACCCTCCCTCAGGGTGACCTCCATACCACTAGAAACGTGGGAAAATATAGGGACCAGGCCGAACACACTGGTAAACCTGCCGGCGGCCTACTAAGCTAACCAGATCCCTTAGGTCGTCTAGCGGACCACCGGGGAGTCAGGGAGGCTGTGGTTGTCCGAACACCATAACGCCCAGATAGGTGGTGCAGCTGGCATCCCTTAGGGGCAGAACTGGTCCTAGTACATTGTACTTTGAATTTCCCGAAACGGTAATGCATGAGTAAACTTAAGCTGCGCCCTTTACTATCCTTTTTTGACAAAAGCGATTGCCATTCAGTTGTTCACTGAACACAAATTTCATTTTTGCGTTAAAGAACAGAAATTAGTCCGTTTCATATTCCATACATTATAACTTGAAAATGTTCGCGAACACATTGGTGTTAAAGTACAGGGCCGAATTGCATTCGCTAATGGCGTTATAGAACAGAAAAAAGCCACAATTGGATACGGCTAATGCAATCCGAGTTTTGTTCGCTAACAACGTTTTGTATATGGTGTCAAAAGAGGATGGTTGGGGGCGCATCTTAAGTTTACTCTTGCATAACTGTTAAAATTTAAATATCTACCGTTATAGTATAAATTAAAACATTAACCGCATTAATCAGCGCGTAAGGACACTATAGTATGTCCTATATAGTCAGCCTAGACTAGACAGATTATCCAGAGCGCTACATACGGCTACAAGAAAAACACGTATAGCTAGCTCGTGCTATAGCAATGTCCACTGAATCCTTTTTGATATCCGAACAATACTAAATCAGGCTGCACTAAACTTATCGTAAATGAGTCATAAGTTAACAATTAATTCGCCAGCAGATAATTAGGCAACGCGAACCTATAATTATCTCGAGAACAACCTATACTTTTGTAGCCAGTCTTATATGTTCAAGCTACAATAAATTTTTACAACGCCAGGACAATAAATATAACCAACACAACTCATGTAACGAGTCGCCAAATCTAGATCGCAATAAACTTTATAACGCCAGAACGACAATAAATATCGAGCCGGTTTTCAAAACGATAGTAAAATAGTGATCCGCAAAACTGTAGATAACATAAACCAAAAAATAACGCTTTGACACCGCAATTACAAACAGTGGGGCCATAAATCGTTACAGTTATCCAATACTGCAAAGTATAACAAAACAATTAAACTGTACTATTTTATTATATATATATGTTAGTTTCGATCAATATGAATGGTGAAACTACACCTGAACCGGCTCACCATGATTAGGTACTTTACTACGAATGCAGGGGCTTGGAGCCGATAACCCCAGAATACGGATATAGCGCGACGACATGTTTATAAATAAATTATAAAAAAACATCTAACACTGCGTTCGCGACCTTTACAAGCGATTACCCGGCTAACGCGTAATGAGCTCCTTCGTTACGTTACGTTTGCACTTATTCGCACGGAAAATGGCTTAACAGGTTCGTAAACTCGCAAAGTATGTTACAACGATTGGTAACTTGCACAAACACGGAATGACGTGGCTTTGGTGTCCCGACCGCCACTAAACCTCACTGTGCAACCATGAAACAGTAATGGATGTTTCCCACTACACAAATCGCCCTTAATAACATATTAAAATAGAGGAGCAATATCCAAAATGTAGATTAATCGGCAACACACACACCACCTTATCACCACTTGATGGTACATTAGACAACAAAGTGGCAACGCAAGGGTAATAAAGACAAGATAGTTCTTATAATATAGAGCACAGTCGCTTACTACCTATCGCCGATGTAACCACACGCACGTGTAACGCTGAATTTCCAACGAAACAGGCCAATGACCTTCGCCGCAGCCAAAAGCGAATGTAATGGGTGGAGTAATTGAATGAGAAAGAGAGCACGAAAACGGTACATGTTACTTCGCCAATTAAAAGGTCTCAAGGCATGCGAAAGCAAGGTGCAACCCCTTTTTGACTCAAAAACGCTTACTGCGAAAGAAAACCGACGTAGAAGTAAATGTCGTTACGACCTGCACCCCGAGAGGCGACACGGCTACATTTCTCGCCTGAACGCTATACGATCAAATCGTTAACATAATACAATAAAACAGCACAGAGGCACGTTAAACAGCATAACATCCAACAATAAATCTACTACCGCTTCGCATAGTTCTAGTAACAGAAAACTTCTGAAAAACCCTCTAAGTTGACAGTCTCGGTGCTGACAAGCAATATGATTGGAATGAGCATCGTGAAGTGAAAAGACCGAGTACGAAGGCTGCGCGTGCATGTAAGGGTGAGATTTTTTGAGAAAAACCGTGGCCGTTACACATATTTATCATGCATATATATAAATTTGTATTTCAAATATAGATAAAAAATTAAGATAGTATCATCGCTCAATTGCACAACGAAACCATTTATTAAATCGAGAAACAAATGTTAACGAGTCAAAATGCAAATATATATTTTAAATGGCTAGCGTGCGCACTAGCTGAAAATATTATTTAGTTGGCTTCCTGTGCAAAAATACAAAATTATTGTGCACGTTAGAAAAAGCAGCAAAAAGGTCGATTTTGGTCAGAGCTGATTGAAAGGCTATATATAGCGTGGTTTTTTGGAATCTAAAGGACGCTGTCGCTGTAATGCGATTAGTGCTTTGCTGTATCAAGGTAGGCAATGCCACCTAGTCCGGTATGTTGATAAACAGGCTTCTTCGAATGGGCTGGAATTTTCTGTTTTGCTTGGCGTTTTTCGGTTTTCCTAGTTCGAAATAGACGCCCACTGGAAAAATTTGAGCCTCCCCTTATTTAGTGTCGTCTAATAATTATTTTTTATTCGTCTCTGGTAGTTTGTAACACAAAATTTTACTGAATATATATACCATTCCGGCGTTAAAAATTCTGGTAAATTAATCAGAAACTTAGTGCATTTAGGTGGTGAATTATAAACTACAGTACCCGCCAAAAATGACTGTCGCTAGCTCGAAATGCAAGGGTCATTTTTGGCGAGTACTATATTTGAAAACAAAAAATGCAAAAAAATAGAAGAGAACTAAAATGACTAACCAAATTGTCATTTGATATCGAAAAGTATTCAGGTCAGGAAAAATTTAAATTACTTACTGCAACTTACAGTTCTGTATTAGACTCCAATAACCAACTGTATTCATGTAGATAATACATGCTCCAACAAACAAAATCGTAGGATACACACGTATATGTCGCGCTGGGAAACATCGGTATTGGCAATGCGGCAGAAAATCTCAAGGACCGTGCCATACTAAAATTGACGCTAAAAATTTTTGTAGGCGCAAAATTTCGCAAAGCAATACCCAGTGGTTAAAATGTAACAATTTGCGTTCGAGAAAATTTCAGAGAAATAATTACCGAAATTTTTGAGAATGAAAATTTATCGATTTTCAGTCAAGCGAGTTTTGTTCCCGAACACCAGGGGCTTAAGTATAGGATCGATTTATGTCGTCACCAATGCATCAAATTTCTTAGCGAACATTACATTTGGTAACTTAGGTTCTCGGCTTGACATTAGAGCGTAGCAGAGCGCGCCATGTCTGAAGCGCTGAGCCAGAGCCTAATAGATTAGCTGCGGTTGGCTCTCGAAAGTTCTTTTCTAAAACGACAAACATTAATGTTACTGCTGAGGCATTATAAAATTATAGTCATCTGACAGCAAGAACAGCCGAGATAACGTCGGCTCGGCTCTTAAAAGCCCCAAAAATAAAACAACTATATAGATCATGCACTTAGAAGCCCAAGATCCGAGCTTGTATTTCCATGGGAAGATCCGAGCCGAGCGAGCTGGACATGATTCTTGGAGAGCCGAGTCTAAGACCTAGCCGTGAGAGCGGCGCCAGACATGGTTCACGAAGAGCCGAGCCTGCAAATCTGGCTTTCTCAGCCCTAGCGAACACCGAATACAAAAGCAGTGCTGTCCGGCCCGAATTTCTGCCACCTGAAAAAATACCATAAACTCTATTCGACAACAATGTATAACTTTTGGCACTTGGATTTAACCAAACGAAATTTAGGTAGACCTTCCGAAAAGTAAGTTTACGATTCTATTTCGGCAATTACAAAATAAGATGGTCAGTTGAATCACCTTAAGTTTATTCGCGCACAATAAATTGATATTTTTCAATATCAGTCAAGTTCTAAGCCAAAGCCTACTCGGCTATAAATCAAACGACGGCAAATGAAGCAGCTAGTTATTATATACCTCTCAAAATGCATTATATCCTTTGTGTCATAGCGGGTTTTTAATTCTTATATATAACTTAGTATAAAATTCCATGCAATGAATTATTGGGTAGCGGTGTTTTACCCCTAGTTTAGCGTCGCAGGTCCGTCACTGCCTTAAATAAGCGACTCATTGACATCTAAGGCTAAAATCTTGCTGCCATGACAGGTGGTGTTAGTCTTACGGACTGAAAGTGGCCCCAACAGGACTTACTTGTCAGGTGGAATATGTAGATACATATGTACCTCTTAGTACAACTCACGACATATAAATGTAGTCTGAAAAATGGAATTCGAAACCATTGTCACAGCACAATTTCTTGCAATACTAGTGTCTAAGCGACAACTTCGTTTGAAAAATGTATATACTTGTTATATATTCACAGCTCGTTCAGTTCTGGCATCTCCCAATTGAGAAAGGTGGCCTCAAGGATATCGACTTGCACTCAGGTTACCCAGTTGGTGACTTCGGGTAAAACTTGACCTTCCTCCAGTTCAAGCCTTAATTGCGGACACATTGTGAGCTGCAACAAATGACGAAACTTTCCTCATTGGGGTATAAAAATTGCGAATTTTTAGCTATTTCGGCTAAAAATAACCAAATGGTTATCTGTGGGACAGCCGCATAAATTAATCCTTATTTTATTGTAGTCCGCCGTTAATTATACATTAACTTTTTCCAACGCTTACACTGATTTTTGTTTACCCCAGTTCAGTCTGGACCTCAGAGGTGAATTGGAGGAATCGCAACCAAATACTTTCGGTTAACCCAGTTCCGAATAGGGAGACCCTAGCTCATACCCCCGGGCATAATTTTCCACCAAACACAATCCCAGCTTATCCATACATATTCAGTTCGTATCTGGCACGGGAGCAAAAGACATAAATGGGTCAAAATTGCTTCCTCTGTAAAATAATCGATCGATTTGGATTGCACAAAATTTCGATCCATTTCTATTTTGGCGCAATAAGATAAAATTGAAATTTATACATAATTAAACGGTGTTTCGACCGATTCAGGTTCGCTTGTTTTTGGCCGGGCATGTATGTGTATAAGCACCCCCTGTAAACGTTTTCAGCAATAAGTGTAATGCTTCTTACGTGTCATGTCAGAAGTATCAAAATATTGCAATACAAACACAACTGTATGAATAATGACAATAAAAACAGCCAACATACTTCCGTATCCGTACTGAGAACTGGAGACTTTCGCTCGATGTCTACAGTTTTCGTTATTTGTGAAATCGAAAATGATTAACTTTATTATGCTCAGTAAAACTCTTCACCGAGGTTTGTTTGTATTTATATAAATTATACTTTTATTCTGTTAGAATGTCCTTTGATTCTGCTGAAATTTAATGTTATAAATTAATGTACTTTCATTAAATTTTTGTCAAAATAGCATAATCATCGCTAAAATTTTATAACAGACTAGTCAAATTTTTTCAATGCATCCAGGCGTTCCAAAGTTGGAGGATGTGAATAATGATACATCGAATACAGCCAATCGTCAACGGGGAGACTGAGATTGTCTTCGCCCAATTTAATAAGAGCCGAACCTAGCAACCGAGCGTAGCCTAGAGCTCCCGCAAACGCGTCTGCTTGAAATTCCATTACTCGCGTCCAATATGTCATTATAAATGACAGTACCTAAAAACAATGTAAAATGTTATGTACAGAGCACATATTGTTACATTTTGGTTTATAACTACTGAAATGCTCGCCAGTATAATTAACAGTACCCATTAGAATTTATGTTATTATTTGTACCTAATACTAATTTTCTTTCAATTCCAGCTTAACCGATAGTACGATATAGTAGTAGATACGACTATATACTGGCTAACACTGGTTTACGGAATAAAACCACACCATGCTGGCCTGTCCACAGCCCTTCGAAAACTGGGGTGTGGGATAGATTTTGCTTAAAAATACTAAACATTCCTAATTTTCATGCAGTTTTACTAACGTGAATGTATTTTCAAGCTAAAAACGATATTTTAGCATTATAAATAGTGATAATTATTGTTTGAAAAAAATTTGTATACAAAAACATAAATTTTCAGACATAAAAAACTTTTGGAATTAGTTGAACATGGGGGGTTTCGGCCGAGTGGGGGGACGGGCATGGGGGAAAATCTCACGAACATGGGTGATTTGGAAAGTGGGGTCCCTCCACCCCTCACTGTGGACAGGTTAGTCACGAATAAAATTTATTCTTGCTGTTGAATTTAGTAGCGTTTTTTCCTCTACCACGATTGTAGCAATGTAGTATACCCATGTATTAAGTAAAAATCGCACTCGCTGTCGGTGTAATTAGCGAAACAACGCTAGCTATATCGGAAGTGCTAACAACGCTGGAGAAAAATCAAATCTCTCGTATATGAGTACATTATAGCCGAGGCACGCAACATCTGATTGCGCTCCGTTGTAAACTAAGTATAGAGCAGCGGGCAGTTGACAAAGCTTTAACACACTCAATCAAAATTTTTCAATTGACTCAGCTCCCTTCAAGCGATATGTATGTTAAAACTATATATATAAAATTTATAGGAAATTTTATTAAAATAAAATAGTCGAAATGTTGATTAAGTCACCAATAATAATGCATTGTGCTTCCCACAAGGTTTTGAGAGGTAATTTTACCGTATAATCAAAAGTCAGCCACGGCACGCCGTCAGATGGAAATATATCTTTTAGTGTTGCGTCTTGTAACGAAATTCAGGTGGATCCCGGGCGTTCACACATGCTTAACTTAAGCAAATTTCATGCCGGAGATTGGGACTGTTCGATGGAGCACGTGTACACGACATTAATTTGCTATAAATAGCAACATAGGCATACTAAAATACGTTCACATCTTCAAACTTTCAGCATACTAAATACTTTCCCAAACATAAGATTTAGACTGTTTAAATCGTAATAATGTCCATTGCGCGATCAACATTCTTACTGTTCGATGTTCGTTACAGAGTTATGTGACATTTCCAATTTCTGCTCGAAAACTATTCGAGTTCATCTTAACATATGCATACGTGAGATGACAGTTCGAGTGTAATTCGAGACAAATTTGAAATATATAAAAAACAGTTTTAGGCAAATTTTCATCAGGAACAGGTGTTCGGGAGTAGTTCAATAAGCATTCGAAAGATTTTTGTTTGTTCCATCGTTCGTGACACAGTAATTGGTTCGATATTCGCTCGAAAGTAGGCATTCATTTATGTGGGCCACTGTAAATTTTTTACTTAAAATATTCATAAATGGGGACTAACCTCATTGTATGGAGCAAAAATAAACTGAAATATTATCATGAGACCAATGA
This sequence comes from Trileptium ribeirensis, assembly GCA_030248225.1. Lineage (NCBI taxonomy): Eukaryota > Metazoa > Nematoda > Enoplea > Enoplida > Thoracostomopsidae > Trileptium > Trileptium ribeirensis. The sequence goes on along the minus strand of JASANE010022325.1, from coordinate 4,162 downwards.
GCGTAGGTTGTGTATCGTCGAATCCAAATGCAATGTAGAGGCTTTGTTGCTTATATAGATAAGCAAATACCACGAAGCAAAGAAATATGTTTACCTAAACAATGTAATAAATAAGCCACTATGCGACGCAAATGTCAGCACAAAAACGAGCGTTGTAACGGTCGTTTCTTGTGTATATATTCCTGTCCATATGTGTTCAATGTTCAACGAAGTTTCGTTTTATTTCAATAATTTGTATTTAAGCCAGAATCGATCGTTTAATATAAAGTTGTCTGCTATGTGTGTTTGTTCTAAGATAGAATGATGTGACATTTGTTTTAATATGCAGTACTCACCAGAAATGACTGTCGCATTTCGACTGAACGAGTTCGCGCAAGTGACTCGCTCGAGATCTCGAATCTATTTATATTAATAATAATATTCTATTTTAGGACCTTTAAAAACCATTTTCGACCCACAATGCAAAATATACAATAGCAATTGCAGTACACCATTTTCATACATAGAGGGTGAATTGCGCTTCAAAATGAGACCAACAACATTCATATAGTTTGAGCGGTGACGAATATATGATTTTCGTGCATTTTGGGTCCCAAGGGCCCATTGAAAAACCCTTTTTGACCCAACCCTGCAAAGCAAAAATGGCAATAGCAGCACACCATTTTCAGCTACATAGACTATAAATTGCTATTCCTAATGCGACTAAAAACATTTATCGTTATATCATTAGAAAAAAGAGTAACCTTTGCCACTTCTCACACACTAACAATAATGACAATTTAGTCAAAAAGATAGAATTTCATGATTTGTAGTTACTTCGATCCTGAATGGCGTTTTAACTGCGAATTTTTATACATTAAACCGGATATTTTCAGGTCGAGAAACTTTTGGAATATTAATGGCGTTCTTCCGCAACATTCCATAAGTAAAAGTTGCAAATTTCCAAACCGCCATGTTTCAATGAGAAATGTAACAGAAGCAGTGGTCAGCGTATTTCAATCAAAATCCACGCCCATTATTAACAGTATCTCGCAAAGGCCGGATGAAACGAACCGAGCGTAGTTGCATCTATAATTAGTTGTCATTTTGTGTAATCACCAGTAGCAGGTTTTGTTTTTGATGTAATACCAACCTACAGTGCTACTCTGGAACCCGTATACAGTACTCGCTAGAAATAGGTGCTGTTCGTTCGATGTTCGATCAAAATCCGCTCAATACATTCAAAATTTTGTTCGAGATGTATTCGAAACTTTGAATGTTTTTTAAATTTAATCAATTTCTGTTCGATGTACGTTCGTTCGAAAGGTGACTCTCATTTCTATCTAGTACTCTAGTTTTATAATGCTGAACTGAAAAGAGATAAGTAACACTGACAAACCCTATAATGGCTCATCTGAAGGCGTACAAAACAATGCGCAACGAATAAATGACGACCAAAATACAACCAAATAACAGAAGACCTTTATATTCTGGAAACCAAGCTCACTGACCCTAAACCTATTGAAAACTCATGAAACGGCTTGAAATATGCACGCCGGACTCAAGATAACCAAATCATTTTATTCAGCGTTTAGAAAAACGTTTATATTCCATTCTTGATGCTGCACGCAATACACAAACAAACAAATGAAAATTGACTACATTTCGAAAATCGGAGTCGTCGACCCTAAAACACAAAATTTGCCAAAATTCATCCATCCGAAGATGAGTAGTTATGAATGACAGAAACGAAGAATAAATTTTCACGATTTTTCCCGCTAGTGCTCTCAGTGGAAACTCTACTTTCGAATAACCAAATCATTGTTTCAGCGTTTAGGAATCCCCATATATGGACCATTCCTGATGATTTGAACGCAATACATAAACAGACCAATGAAAACACACTACATTTTGGAAATCCAGTTCGTCGACCATAAAACCCTTGAAACCGCACGAAAAGGTCTAATATTGAACTCGAGATAGCAAAATCTTCATATTCAGCGTGCTGACAACCTAATAGACACTCATAGTAAGATAAAAACCAGCAATGACACTGCGAAATTAGAACAATTTGCTATTTCTGGCACAGGGTCCACGAACTATATTCAGGCCCACAGCGGTGAGGAAGTGCTCCAATAAAAAGTCGTTGTCAGTATCTCGATCAGCTGATTCTGCATGATGGCCTCCATCAAAGACCGTGTCTCGGGATATTGCCTGCGAAACACTAGTACCTGTGTGGCCAGATTTGGTAAAAAACCTTAAAAATATTTTTACCATTTTGACCCGGAAGTTGGAGTCGGAACTGTTCGTGTTCAACTAAAGGCATATCGTCATCATTTTTGCTACCGATCTGAAAACTTTGTCGAAATCCGTGCATCCGAAAATGAGTTCTGAATCACACCGACAGACAGAAAAAAAAAGAAATTGTGAAGTCCGCCCGCTCCTCTTCAATTATACTCAAGTTTAAATCCAAGCAATCTAAGCTACAAAACTATTGTATCCATTGTGATTGATAACCTTATATATACAAGTTTGAAGGAACAAAAGGCATTACCGCGCCAAACATGAAAAATCGGTATCTCTGGAGAAAGGTCGACGAAAGAACTGCAGGCCTAGAGCGGCCCCGCGAGTGATCCCAAAAAAAGTGATATAACATACTGGGCTTTCTATTTGCTGAAAACTTTGCCAGGAGGCATGAACCAAGGGCCTCCTGGTTCCCAACCGGGGGCACCCGCTTTTGAGAAAGGGCATTTTACCAAGAGAAAAACGGTTGAAAATCGTGCCAGAAACACTGTCAAAACGCTTTTGATAGAGAGAAAAAGCTATTTTGAAGCAAATTTTGACACAATTTGCAAAATTTATGGCTTCAGATGGAAATTTTAGTACAAATTTTTGTCAAATTTTATGTACTTTGGACTAATTGGAAAAAAAATTTTCCAAGAGGCGGTGAACCGTAGAGAGCCCAAAAAGTTACCAGGCGGCATGAACCGGGGGGCACCTGTTATGAACCAGGAGAACCGAAAAATGCCAGGCCTTCCACCCCCCCCCCCCAATTTGGAAAGCCCAGACGAAATACTGTATATTTCGATGAGCTGACTACGGACAGAGATCTCCGTTTTTCATGTGATGACGGGTACACAATGCGGGCCCCTTTTTTTTTTTCGGTAATGCCTTTTGTTCCTTCAGAACTTGTATATATAAGGTTATCAATCAAATGGGGATACAATAGTTTTGTAGCTTGAGATTGGCTTGGATTAAAACTTGAGTATAATTGAAGAGGAGCGGACTTCTTAATTTTTCTTTTTTTTCTGTTTGTCGGTGTGATTCAGAACTCATTTTCGGATGCACGGATTTCTACAAAGTTTTCAGATTGTTAGCAAAAATGATGACGATATGCCTTTAGTTGAACATGAACAGTTTCTGACTCCAACTTCCGGGTCAACCTGGTAAATTTATTTTTAAGGTTTTTAGACTGATTCCTGCTACACAGGTACTAGTGTTTCGCAGGCAATATCCCGAGACACGGTCTTTGATGAAGGCCATCATGCAGAATCAGCTGATCGAGATACTGACAACGACTTTTCATCGGAGACACTTCTTTACTGTTGTGGGCCTGAATATAGTTCGTGGAACCCGGTGCCATAGAAATAGCAAATTGTTTTAATTTCGCAGTGTCATTGCTTGGTTTTTATCTTACTATGAGCGTCGATTAGGTTGTCAGCACGCTGAATACTTAGATTTTGCTATCTCGAGTTCAATATTAGACCTTTTTTGTGCGGTTTTAAGGGTTTTTATGGTCGACGAACTGGATTTCCAAAAATGTAGTGTGTTTTCATTGGTCTGTTTATGTATTGCGTTCAAATCATGTAGGACAACGGTCCACAGATGGAAATTCCTGAAACGCTGAAACAATGATTTGGTTATCTCTCCTAAAGAAGAGTTTCCACTGAGAGCACTAGTGGGAAAAATCGTGAAAATTTATTCTTCGTTTCTGTCATTCATAACTACTCATCTTCGGATGGATGAATTTTGGCAAATTTTTGTGTTTTTAGGGTCTACTACTCCGATTCTTTCGAAATGTAGTCAATTTTCATTTGTTTGTTTTGCGTATTGCGTGCAGCATCAAGAATGGAAAATAAACGTTTGAAAAAATGCTGAATAAAATGATTTGGTTATCTTGAGT